>JABUQX010041744.1:0-10000 GCA_015478945.1 Trachelipus rathkii
AGTATCAGCTTAACAGTCATATCTACAGACACATGAGTACAAAGAGAAGTTATAAATTGCTCGGCCGGTATAATAAATTTTAACTATACTGGTTTATGATTAGGTGTCTATAATACAGTTATATTAGTTTTAATTGGAATTATATATCCAACAAGATATTAAAAAGTTATTAAGTAGGCAGTGAAAATCTGAACACTTAACTGTTAATATGTGTTTTGGTATAGTATAACATTAATATAGAATAATACTATGAGACAGTAAAGAGCGTACACTGACCTATTACGAGACTGTCCAGTTCACCCTACGACAACAACAGCAATGTTTGAATAAAAGGATTATGATAATACTTAATTATGCATCTATATTATCACTAATATTCTAATTTTACTTACATATTCCACATCAATTAAGATTAAGCGCTATAATACTAATGCCTCTGAAGACTTCTTACTTCTGCAATTAAAATGGTAAAGACTGCTTAATTTTGGACCTCTTTTTAACTTGTAGGTACATTATTCAATCACTATACCATTGACCCAAAACTACTTTACACGGATTCTACCCCTTCTAAAGATTTATATCTTAATTTTATGGACAATATTATTTATCTAGTATATTTTTACTTTGTAGCTACTATTGGTGCTATGTTTATATATATATATATATTTAATATATATTAATATATAACTATATTATATATTATATATAATATATATATATATATAATACTATAATTGTAATAATTAATATATATTAAAGTTATATAGATTTATTATAATATATATTAATATTATATAAATAAAAATCTATAAACCTTGGTAATTTAATATATTGTTAGATAGGGATTAATGTAAAAGTACTAACTACCACATTATATAAACTCGCACTAGTTGTCGGAACATCTCCTCCGCATAACCTAAATATTTAGGTACACTAAATCTATCGCTACATTATAATTAAATATATATATATAATCATATTATAGATACGCTAATCCGTATATTATTAATAAACTCGATGAGCTTAATATCTAATCTATCAAGTAACGGTAAAATCGATAGCATAAAGATGATAACAATTGTACTTGAAGTAATTATTACCAGAGTATCAAAAATATACAAAAAGTGTGGAAACGAATCATATGTATTGAATAGATCCAATTGAAACATTGAAACAATACGGCAAAACTTCATTCACTTCTCTTATCGAAAAAGAAGGTAGAGATTACGTTAGAAAAGAGAAAGGGGTGGGGTTGGTTGGGGGAACCTATAAGGTCAAATTGGGTTTAATTAAGCGAGTCACACAGTTTAAATTATTTCAATAATATATACAATAATTGGTAGATTTCAAATAATGAATGCAAATAGTATATAAATATTAATAAATAATATAATAAAATATAAAATATAATTTATTTGCTACTTAAAAAACCTTCAGGGATATAATGATGAGATAATGATTATATTATACGAAGCCACTTAAATGCACTGATTATGTAAACCTAAGTAGTAAGATGAACCATATGTACTGAAATGAATCAAATGAACTGAAGTTAAATCAAAATAACTGAAACTATAATATAACTATATGATATTAATAACATAAAATAAAGAAAACAAAAATAATGTAATAAAATAATATAATAAATAATAGAATATAAATTTTTAAATTCTGAAACAAAATCAGATGTACTAAGAGTTCCACTTAAACACTGATAATATTAACCTAAGTAGATAATTGAAATATAGTTCTAAAATGCTTAGCTATAGCATTACATAACATAACTCAACATATAATTTGAAAAAATATTATATTGTTAATTTTTTTAAATCTTATAATAAAATAATTAAATATTATAATTGAATAAATAATTAAATGTAATTATTAATTAATAAATATAAATAATAATACCTAATAATTAAATATATAAATTAAATAAATTAAATAATTAATATTAACTTAATATATTATAACTAATAATAATAATAAAATAATAATAATAATAATCTATAAATAATTATTCTCATGTCTATTATTAGTATGAGTTATTGATACTACTCTCAAAAACGTACTTTCTTAGTCATCGCCAAAGCGAAGTTGGTATAATCATTCCTACTTCAGGTTCGCCCTTTCGACTTATAATAATATATTATGTCCTCAAATTAAGTGAGTCTAAATTAATTTATTCTTTGGATTTAGATATATACACGAGTTCAATTATAGTGCATATATCTCCATTATCTCTATCTCTTATTATCCTCACTCTTTTCTATATTGTTATATCTCTCTATTTATCATCTCATCTGACTCTCACAACTTACCTCTTCTATCACTCTTTCATCTCTCTATATCTACTCATCTCTTCATATTAATCTCTAGTATCTATATCTTATATCTCTCTCAGCTCTACTTCTATTTACTTTGCTCTCTCTCTCTTACTATACTGTAATCTCATATTACTACTCTCTTATCTCATGACTATTATACTCTCATCTCTCTCATTCTAAGACGCGGCTCGTATCATCCGTTGGAAGCATACTCATATCTGAAGCGGAATAGAATATCGAATGAGGACAGGCTAACATCGGCATATCGCGGAAGGTCTCTCTCGCGCTTTAACGACTGCTCTACCTATCTCTACATGTCGGAATACGATGGATGATATGAAGGTAAAGCCAAGAAGAAGCATTTTTAAGTAGCATTTGGGAGAACGTATAGAGTGCAGTCTTTCTCGTGCTCCATCCATCTCTCATCGTTCAGGTTCATCGTATCCATCTTGTATCATCTCCTCTCATCAACCATGCATAAAGATCACTCTGTGGAGTCAACTCTTGTTACAGTCTTCTCTCTCTTCTCCTGTCTCTCTCGAGGATAATCATCTCTCAGTTCTTTCTCTACTCATCAAAATGGTGGTATAGAGTACTCATTTTTTTAATCAGAATTTCATTGTCTAGTTCTACGGATTGGAAGGCTGTGCATCACAGCTCCTTGTAACATTTTTTTTTAAATCAACGGAAAAAGAATAAGAAAAAGAAAGACGTAGATGATAATAATAAAAAGAAGGGGGGAGGAGGAGGAAACGTGGAGGGTACTTTGAGGAGGAGGTAATTAATATGGGGAGGAATTATTGAAGGAGGCTGTTAGAGACGAGAAATTGAAGAGCGGATAAAACTTCCCTGGTGGAGCGATAGAGGATAAACATATTGGAGTTAACAAAACTTGTTCACTTAGAGGGAGGGAGGGGAGAGAGGGCTGAAGCCTTGATGGCTGAAGATTTCTGATTTCTGAAAACAAGGAGGTTTTTTTTATTGTTTGGGTGTAGAGTAAGTGCCATGTGAAGGTTGGGGAAAGTCAATAATAGTTCCCATGTTTAAAGGTAAATGAAGTGTTAAAATTGTAAAAATAGTAAGGAGGAATCTCACTATATGAATTCGCTATGGCGAAATTTATGAGATAATTAGAAAGAAATTAGATGCAAGAATAGAGCCAAGATTGGAATGAAGACGTATGGGTATCAGAGGTGTAGAAGTCTACAGTATTTAACTTTTGGCATTAAAATGATACACGGAAAATAGATGCATGGGAATACAATATAGAAGGGCCATATATACTCGCCTTCATTGACTTGAAGAAACTTTGATCCTGTACCCAGAGAGAAGCTGTGGAGAGTTCCGAGGAGAGGGATTATGAGTTGGAGGCTGACTAATAAAGGCAGTAAGAAGTACATACGTGAATAGCAATAAGAAAAGGTAAGAACATTGAATAAAAAAACTGGAATGGTTTTGTAGGTAAAAACTGAGTAAGGGAGTGTAGTGTGGCTGTCGACCGATACGTTTAATAACGTATTTGGAATCACAATATAAGAGGTGTAAAAAGAGAGTTTTAGAAGAAGAGTGGAGGGGAGACATCATGGTATATGAAGATGATTTGGCGTGTTGGAGTGGGAAGGTGAGAGGTTGAAGCACATGGTGCTGTGTTTCAGACAACAAAATTTGATCAGCAAACAGGAATGGAATATGAATGTGGAGAAAACAGAAAATAATAGTAGTAAACAAGGAGGATGAGGAGGAGTTGATAGTGGAGGTAGACGGTAGAGAGATTAAACATATGGACAGATATAAATAAATATCTAGGAAGCCCTTGGAAGAGAAGGGGGGGGTGCAAAGGAAATTACGAGCAGGAATTGAGTCAGTATGGCGGCTGTCATGAGCAGTATCCCCTCATACTTGAAGATAAATATATTGAAGCAAAGAGGGTGAAGAGAGCAATATATACGAGGGAGTGTTGACACACTACTATATGGGGCAGAGAGACATGGAGCCAGACAAGGGAGAGAGGAGTAGAATTTCAGTACAGCGAGATGAGAGTGTTAGAGTTGGACGGTGATTGAAAAGACTGAGAAGACAAGAGAGGAGAAACGAGAGCAGCTGAGGAGAGCGTGGGTGTGGAACCCATGAAGAAAAAGTGGACGCACCAGACTGAGATCGTGGGGCACCTGGAAAGGATGCTAGGGAGAGAAGAGAGCTTGCCAAGCAGGAGGTGGAGGTGAAGACGGGAGGGAGTGAGGATGAGAGGAAGACACAGCGGAAGAAGGTAACAGAGTAGATAGTAGATGGATTCGTTGAAGAAACACCAAGATGTCTGCGATGGATGAGCTGGATGGCGGTGGGCATCTGTGATGGATCCGATGAAAATAAGAGAGCAATGGAAGCTGATTTTGGGCCCCGGCTGGACTAGTGCCTCCAGGGAAAGACCCTGACTGGGAGAATGTAAGATTGAAATATATCATATAAATATCAGGCAATCATGTCATGCCCCTACAATTATATATATATATATATATATATTTATATATATTAATATATATAGATATATAGTATATGATATATATATATATATAGTATATATATATATATATAATATATATTAATATATATATATAATATATAATATATATATATATATTATAGTATAATTTTTAATAATCAAATGAGTACTATTAAGAGTAAAACTCCGCATCCCGCATCCCCGCAATCCGCATCCGCATACTCGCATCTCTCTTATCTACTTTAAAGAGATAGTCCGCATCTTAGGCCTGCATCCGCATTCCGCATCCTCATCCATCTTTAACGATCCCCGCATCCGCATCCGCATTCTTAAAGATCCGCATCCACATTTGCCAATCGGGTTCCCTGCACTAATATATATATAGTAATATATATATATATATATTAATATATATATTATATATATATATATATTATATATTATATATATATATATAATATATATATATATATATATGAATTATATATATATATTAATAATATTATATTATTATATTATATATATAATAATATATATATATATATATATATATATATAATATTATATATAATATATATAATATATCACTTCTGCCTTTCCGCAGTAAGCCTTATTTTTGAATGTAATAATTTTCAGATTTAAAGGTAGTTCAAAGCCTCTAAATCAAAATGAAGTTTATTGAGTTCCCCCCCATCAAAAATCTCAAGCTGTTTGGAAAAAGTGGGAAAGGGTTATAATTCCAAGAAGGCGCCAAATTAACTCCTTTAGAAACTCAAGTGGTTGCTATAAAGGAAAATCATCCAGATACTTTGCTCTTTGTTGAATGTGGCTATAAATATAGGTTTGTAATTTAATATTTAAATTTTTCCTGTTGAATAGTTTATTGCTGTTTTACCATTTGAGGCATATTACTTCAAATTGTAGTAGCTTTTTATTCTATATTTTATTTAATATTCTGGTTTTATGTGTATTTCGGTATTGGGTACGCAGCATATGTAGTTTCTCGAAACCTTTCAGTTTACGAGTATTTACGGTATTACGGCTTATGCAGTTGTTACTTTTATTACTTATGTGAGTGTAATTAATTTTTTGCTCTTTGGGCATATCAATGAAGATTTACTCAGCGTTTTTGACGCGAGCAAACGCGTATGAACCGCTGCGTTTTTCAACGGATTTAACGTTTTATAAATTAATTAACGACGTATATCTTATATAATTGGAGTAACTTTGGAAAAAAAACATTCACTCTTTTGGACACCTGTATATTAAATGTAAAAAATCGTCATAACCTCTAAAAACGCCCTCCACAAAATACGATAATATATATATATAATATATTATATATAATATAATATTAATATTAAATAATAATATAATAATATATATATAATATAATATATATAATATATATATTATATATATAATAATATATATATAATAATACATATTATATATATATATAATATATATATTTATATATATATTATAATATATTATATATAATACTAAATTAATAATAAATAATAATAATAATAATAATGAATAATAATAATTAATAATAATAATATAAAAATAAGTAATAAATAATTAATACAAATAATAATTAATAATAATTAAAAATGCATAAATTAGGAATTAACTTTTTCTTTTAACATTCAAAATAAGCAGGAAAAAAAAACAGAAATACATAAACACAACATACAAAATGAATGGTAGGCCCCTTTTGGCTACTTATCCCTACTTTCTTACTCGTACCAAGTTAAAACGAGAACAGAAATCACCAGAAATCAGAAAAACCAGAAACACCAGGAAATACCAGAACTAGTCTCAACTTTATATTTCACAAATTCCAAAGATTTTATGGGGAGGATTTTCGATATCATATAAATTTCCTTATCTCTATAATTCTCTGAGGGGATTATCTGTGCTATATCTGTATGGTAATATATATATATATAATTTATATTATATATATATATATATGTATAATATAATAATATATATATATATTTATATTATAAATATATATATTAATATATATATATATTATATATAGTATATATATATATTATATATATATATATATAAAATTAATATATATATATAATATTAATATATATATTTAATATTATATAATATATATATATATAATATATATAATCAGTATATATAGTCTATAATTAGGAGGCGTTTGACAATCAATGGAAAATGCCTAGTATAGCTCTTAGGTAGGTTTGTTAGTCTGTTATCCCTTTATAACATCTATCATTCACCCTTAAAATATGAAATTTTTTATCTTTTTCGCGATTAAATTTACGTCTCTTCATTTAGACTTGTATATATTTATAATTATATTAATAATATATAGTATAATATAATATAATATATATATTAATATATATAATTATAAATATAATAAATATATATATATATATATATATATAATATATCCTATATATATATAAGATACAGCGGCAAAAAGTACAAGAACATTTGTTTTTTCTTTTTAGGCGAACGATGCCAACCACTATATATATATATATTAATAATAATAATATATATATAATATATATAATATATATATATATATATATATATATATTAAATATATAATATTATATAATATAATATATATATATATAATATAAATATATTATATATAATATATATATATAAATATAATATATTAATATATATATATATATATTATATATATATATATATAATGAGAGAATAAACGGTAATACTCAATATATCTATTAAAAGAAATACATAGAAATCCAAAATAATAATTATATATATTATTAGTTAGACTATGATAATATTTATATATTATTAAGTTATAAGTTAGTTATATAGTTAAGTTAAGTAGTTAAATATTATTAGTACACTTAAGCTTACTTACTGATCTTATTGGGTCCTCGACCCAGGAAGGTACTTGTCTTGTTAAGAAATACCACGACCCTGTAAGTGTACTCATGCAATGCTTTCCATTCAGGTAGGAATCTGTCTCACCATCCAGTCTCTCCCTTGGTATTCCTCAACCGCGAGGCAACGCGACATCTCATCACGAATCCTAGCAAAGTCGATTCACGCTATCTCAATGCTCTTTCACTTGGTCTGTCCTCGAGTATCTTCTTTCACCATTTCCCGCGCCATCCACTCTCATCGAGCCATTATCTTAGCCCAGCCACAGACTTACTGCATTCCTGTGTCCAAAAAATTCCCCCAGCCAGGAGAGAAATTTTCTTAGCGACTTATATCCTTCCTCAATCATAAGTCACTAGGACCTGACATACCCCTTCTTTACTTTCTGGAATGTTCACTCTCCGTTTGAATTCGTTATCTATTATAGTCCTTATTCTTATTGCTCACATTAAGCTTTAATATCGTAATGCGCCCTGATACTTTCACCCGCCTTTGGTAGTACCACTCGAAAAACGAATATTTCTGAGCAATCAGTGATAGAGCCATAAAATAAAGTAAAATTAACAGTACAGGTACATTATTCAACCTTACGTAAATACTCTTTATACCGTTCTTAAATCTCAATCTCCATATACCGGAGTACCACATTTTCGAGTTCGAAGGATACAGCCACGCCTATGACACAGAGGCATGCAAGACACGAACTATCGATTATCGACGAGAGTGCAGAGACTCTGCATCACATCCTGGCGCGATGCGTCATGTATATATTCGACCTAGGTGAGTATTAGATCGATTAGACAGAGCATCGAGCACTTGACGACTGCCAATGTTAAGCACAGTGAATCTCGACAACCAGTGAGCAGAGAGACCTGATCCGCTATCTGCTCACCCCGATGACGAAGAGACGAACTGAGTCGGTTGAGTACTGCACGACGGAATTCATTTTGTAGTGCACTTGTATGCTCAAGAGTGAGTTACTTCCGCGAACAATCGTATAGTAATCGTCTTCACCAATTCCTGCTATACATACTTCACTCCATCATAGAAGAGCAGGAAGCCAAATGCAATGAGAGAGCGCGCATAATCCAAGGCATGGTCTCCGCTCCACATTATGTCCCTGCCAAGCTCCTCTTTAACCTCGCTAATGACTTATCAAAATGATAGATAAGAACTGAAAAGAGCGAAAGATAAGAGGAGACAATACGCTCCCTGTTTCACCCCCCTTGCAGCAACCGAGACGATCAAAGACACGCAATTTTTGATCTATATGTATTGATATAGCCGATGTTCGTACACATTGCACTTTTGAGGAGCCCATTTGGTAAGATACCAGGAGAAGAAGAGAGATCTGTACAGTGCACAGTCAAGCAGACGAGAGAGAAGAAGTAACTAATTTTATCAAACGCAATTAATTTGAAAGGGAAAACAATGTCGCTCAGTCATCGCAACTTTCGCCTATTAATATCGCGTTCTAACACCCCATAAAGATCCTATACTCCCTAGTCTTATCTGACGCGTACTATCAAAAGCATTATCACTATAAAGCCATAACACTATCATATAGTAAATACCATATACCCGATGTCATATATACGATATATAAATACATATCTTGCATCCAATTTGTCTCAAAGTGAACCTAGGTCTGCGTACTCCTAGCTCTTCTTCCCTCTAGGAATTCCTGTAACCCATGTTGTGTCCTCGTCCTAGTAATTGTGGTTCTGTACGTTATTATTGCACGTACGAAGTTCTTGCTCCAAAAAACACTTCTTTGGTCATTATAGTTTCTAATGCCATACAAAGGATCTATCAAGAATGAGACTCCCACTGTTAATATTTTTCACTGCTCCATAGTCCCTCCTTTCTATTTATAGAGTAGGGTGTGAACAATAATACCAGAATACATTCTCACCAAGCCAAACCTTCTCTGGGATCTTCTTATAGCTTACTATGAAGGAATCACTTTTTCGATATTGATTGCTATCCTAATCAATCCTTCTCTCATCAATCAGCTCTCCGCCTTCCTTAATCAACTCAATCGCGTTATTATATATCCAGCTTACTTCTCCGGGAGCTTTATCAGTTTGTTTCATTTTGCTTCTATGGCTTCTTATGGCTAGTGTCTTAGTAGTATTTCATCCTCCGCGCATCCCCTTTATCATTTTCTCTCCAACATATACCCTCCCTTCCAATCTCCCTCCTCTTCCTCCTCTCCTTCGTTTAGCAAGTCATCAAAAATGAT
>JABUQX010041744.1:12500-22486 GCA_015478945.1 Trachelipus rathkii
AAGTGTGCTTATAGAATCCAATACAGGAAACAACTTCTGCTCCCCCCCTTCTTTCATGATTCGTTTTTGCTGGCGAGCATGAGGTAATACTCTGGAAAGTGAAATATAATATCATTAAGGATTTTCCTTGCATATACAGCAAATTACATTGTTGTGATTTTAATTTTTATAAGGCTGTCAAACTCAAAGGAAAAACCTTGCTCAAAGAAAGATCATTATTTCTGAATATATTAAATAAGTTTCAAATTTTAGCTGCAAAACTAAAAATAATAATAAGCTAAGAGATCAAATTTTAGGAAACAAAATCGAAATAGCAGCAATACAATCTAAAAAAAAAGTAATAATCAAAATTTCAAAAAGAAATAAAAATGCCCTAGTGCTAAATTACATTAATTAGGCATAAGGAAGAAGATATCGCAATTGTATCAGCAATATCCCAATCCATAAGAGGAATTATCTTAGAACATTCAACTGTTTTTTAGAATTTAATGGGATAATCAAGTTCAATATATGAATGAATATGTAAAATGAACGAATAAGTATGTAAAATTCAATAAAATAAAAATACTCAAAACCTTATTATATCAGATTCTGTCATAACGTATCCACCATTTTTCGAATCAGTCCAAGGAACAGGGGGAGATAGCATAGGCAACATAGTGGTTGAAAATGTAATAGAATTTCTCCAATTGGAACCTTCAAGAACCTCAATAAGAAGAGGGGACGGTTTGATCTCCTCAAAGGATCTCGTGTCATGAGATCTATGAACTTTATAGAAAGCCGGAGCAGCGTCTCTAGTACAATTAATACATTTTTCATGAAAATGGAAAACAATTTCTCCAATAAAAGAAGATAAAATAAGGCCTCAACAAAATAATAATAATAATAATAATAATAATATAATAATAATAAAATAATAATAATAATAATAATAAAATAAAAATAATAATAATAATAATAATAATAATAATAATAATAATAATAATAATAATAATAATAATAATAATAATAATAATAATAATAATAATAATAATAATAATTATAATAATAATAGATAAAATGCTTCATGAAAAAGGGACTAAAAAGTAAAGATTAGTTAGGAATATATATATATATTCTATATAAAATATCAATCTTAATAATATATATATATATATATATATATATTTAAATATATATATATATATAATATATATATTATAGAGGTGTATAACTATGACGGCCCTCGTGTGGGGCGCAGAGGCTGAGCCGCCGACTCCCATTCGAGAGGACGCTGGTGTCAAATCTCACGCGTAGCAGTTGGAGTTTTATCTACTGGGGGCAAGATTAAAACTAGACCTGCGACGGATAGTTGTGGCGCTGGTTTTGGACGCGGAGTGTGAGTGAGTTTCCTTGTGGTCCCCCCGTGTTTTACCCTCTTATTATATATATGAGGGAGAGTATAAGGCGCATAATGCTCGAAGCGTATATGATTTCCCTCATTTTTTAATGTCCGCATTTCTTTTGTGTTGCATTTTTTTCACACCCACTCATCCACCAGGCAACATTTACTGACCACCATTTATCCACATATCAGTAATACTTAAGCATCCTCAAAGTAGACAACATCTTACAGACATCTCTACTACTACTTATATCCCAGTGTGCGGGGGAGAAAGAATTGCCCACATCATATGTCCTGCGTGTCCGTAGAAGGGCGGCTAAGGGACGGTGGTAGTTGGGTTGGCTGACCACTACCACCTATCTCCTGCTAGGAATGCTGATGCAGGCTGGAGATGGTCGTGATCGTCGTAAACAACCTTCTAATTTTCGGCGAAATTGTATGAATCGTAATGGGTACATGGAATGTCAGAGGATAAATGTTGAGGAGAAGAGGAGAGAAGTGATCGTGTATTTAGAAAGGGCAAATTTGATTTTGCTGCTGTGGACTGAAACAAAGATGAATAGGAAACGGAAAACTGAGTGGTGTGGTGTGGTGTGAATGTGTGTTTTGGCTGGTGTGGAAAGGAATGAAGGGGGAATAGAAGGAGTTCCAATTTTGATGAGTGACTTGTGGTGCAGAGCTATGGTAGCTTTTGTGTTGTGAGTACTAGAATTCTAATGAATAAATTTAATTTGAAAAAGTCAAGTTATGTGTGGTTGTGACGTTATGGTCCATCTGAAGGAAACTTTTTGAGAAAAGTTAGATTTTCTGGATCTGAATGATGTTTTGGATGGGGTGAGTACGGGATTTAGTTGAGTGTTGGGGAACCTGAATGGCTGGATAGGCGATCAAAAAAGGGATGGTATAACAGGTGGTTTTGGGGTGTCCGGGAGAAAATGCAAAATGGTAGGAAAGGGTGATTGATATTGTGAAGGAGAGAAGTATGCCCAAAAGTGTGTAAGTGATACCTGAATTAAAACAAAAAGTATCCAATAAGTATAGCTAGAGTTGGTGGTACTGGTAGAGATGGTCCGAAGTGAAAGAATGATTGATTTGTGGTTGGTGATAGAAGGAAGATGTTGAATGTAGTGTTGAGGATGTTATATATATTATATTTATATTGGGTATTACGGATCATTATTTTGTTGCTATGTAAAATTAGTTAGATGGGGCTTGTATGTGGAGATGACGAAAGGTGATCACGAAAGAGTGGTTAGAATCTAAGAAGTGAGAAGTTAAGTAAACACATGTAATAAGGATAAGTATATAAGGGCACTCGCAAGTAGAAATCGAGTTGAATATGAACAGAGTTTTGAAACTGAACAATTATATATAAGGAAGCAGCTGTTCAGCGAAGGTCGCATAAGGAAGTATGTGGACTGTGCTAGAAGTAGGAAGTAGAATGTTGAGGACTAGGTGAGTGTGGATGACACACGCCGATGCAAGCGGTAAAGAGAGCAAAAAAAGAAGCGTGGTTGACTGAATGTACTAAAGGCAAATGATGAAGTTTCAAAAACAAGATGTTTGGAAGAGAGGAGGTAAGAAAGAAATACTAGAAGGTGCAATTACGGGGAGGGAGAAAGGAAGCGTGGGTAAGTTTGTGCAAGGGAGGATGCAATGGGACTTACTATACGGAATAGGACAGCTCTTCTGGAATAAGCGCGAAAGTTATAAGAGATGAGCAAAGAAGGGACCTGCTTCACGATATAATGTAAGAGAGTGTGTGTGTGAGCTGATGAAGATGGCATTGAGGTAGGTGGTGAAACGGAACCGTTCGAGATGCTGTATAATATTATAGGAGTGAGTGAAGAGGTGATAGTGGAATGATGTTTGTGGGTTTGATGGTGGAATAGAAGGAGATAGGAAAGTTGGAGGTCATTAGCAAGGAGAAGGTTGAAGAATGGAGGTAGAATGAGAAAAGTTGAAGAATGGCATAATCTGCAGGTATAGATGAAATTATGGTGAAATGATCAACAACGGAGGAGGCGATATGTGTTTGATTGGATTTTGGAAGTTGTTAAACAAAGTGTTTATTGAGAGTTAGTTACTGAGGGGATTGGAGGAGACAAGTAATAGTACCCTTAGCGAGTATATAGGGTAAGGGGAGATAAGGGGAACTGTAGGAATTAAGGGGAATTAGGTTATTGAAGGGAAGATATATGCCTGGTATTTTGGGAGAAGGAGTGCGTCGAGTGATGAAGGACTGCATGTTGGTGTAGAACAAATGTGTCATTTAGAAGTGTGAGAGCATGTGTGAATCAATCTTACATTGAAACAATGATTGAGGAAAATAGGGAGAAGATATATTGTATTTAGGTTTTAGGGATTGCAACAGGCGTATGATAGGGTTAATGGGAAGCTCTATGGAAGTTGTAGATCGAGATACTTGATTCTCGGATAGTAACACGCTTGGTCGCAGGGATGAATTCCAATAAGTATGTATGCAGGATAGTTATGTGTAAGAGAAAATGGGTGTCAAAGGTGATTGGTGTTAGTATAATAGCGGAGTGGAGACACGGGTCTGTGTTATGTCTCCGCTTGGTTATTCAACTTGTATATCGATGGATGGCGTTATGAAAGAATTGGAGGTGGGGGTGGCAAGGAAATGGTGTTAGAATGAGATGGAGAATGGAGATGGAGTGGAGGGTGCCCTAACTATTATTTGCGGATGATGGTGTGTGAATCTGTGTGGTGAATCTGAAATAGAGTTTTGAGAGGATTGGTAGAGAGATTTGACACGGTGTGTGTAAAAGGAGGGGCTTGAAGTAAACGTAGATAAGAGGTAAGGTTATGGTTGTGTGAGTCGAGGACAGTCCTCGAGTGGTGAAGTTGAGTTTAAGCTGGGGAACAAGTGTTCCCTGAGTGTTAAATATTTTAGGGTACTGGGTGTGTTTGGATGAGAATGGTATATAACGGATGATGCACGGTGTAGTAGGAAAGTTGTGAATGGCAGGAAGTGGGGCTGGTGCAATTAAAATCGTTGGTGATGTAAAAGGACTAAGTGAGTGCGCTAGGGCTGTGCATGAGGGTATGTTTTTGTTACCTGTGTTATTTGTATAAGGGTAGTGAGAGCGAGAGAGAGAGGAGAAGTATAGATGTCTTAAAAGTTCAATGTGTTAGATTGGACAATTTAGGGGCGTGCTAGGTGTGAGAAGAATTGATAAAATGAAGCGAATGAACGTATTAGAGAAGAAAGGGGTAAATGATGTTGTGAATGAGAGAGATAAATGAAAGTATGTGAGATGGTTTGGCATGTGGAAAGGATAAGTGATAGAGTCGGTTGGTTAAGGCGGATGTATAAGTGGTGGGTGAGTGTGTTGGGAACCGGACGGCGGGAGACCGCGAAGAAAAGTGGATTGAGTCAGTAAGAAATGCCTGAGAGGAAAGAAATGTGAGTGGCAGAGGCGAGAAAGAAGGTGCACGTGATAGGAGAGAATGGCAGGGTGTTGTAAGGGGGGTAATGGTTGTGCACATGTGGGCCTGGTCGAGGGATGACACCCTACGACGTTGAAACGATTTACATAGTGGGAGGGAGCGCGGCGCGTTCCCATGAAGGTCTCCTAGGGTGGATTTTTCCTGACTGTGACGAGTTTCTACTTAATTAATGGGTACAGAGGAGGCGGTAAGGCTGGGCTTTTCTTTTCGACTTTATGTGTCAGATTCTATATGCTAGCAGTTTCGTGTGCGATGACATGTTAGCGCACCTACTACCCAATCTTGGGAAAAAAAGGTAGATGGAAAGAAGAAGATATATATATAGGTGAGTGAGTGAGAGTGAGGTAGTATATATATATATATATATATATATAATATATATATATATATATATATATATATATATATATATATATATATATATATATATATATATATATATATATATATATATATATTGAACAAAATAGGAGGATACACAGGGCTATACTATAACATAATAAAAATTATCTTGTACAATAAAAATTAAAAGAAATATAGAGATGAGACTTACTCTTCAGTTTCGTCATGTTAAATTTTATGAAACCAGACGAATATTAAAATAGGAGGATACACAGGGCTATACTATAACATAATAAAAATTATCTTGTACAATAAAAATTAAAAGAAATATAGAGATGAGACTTACTCTTCAGTTTCGTCATGTCCCCAAACTTTTACACCAGACAATATAAAATTATAAAGAATTTTTCCGAGTCCTATATTAACAGTATAAGGCCACTCCACACAAGTATCTTTAAAATTTGTTTCATGAATCCTTTTTGACATGATATTTTTCCATTGAACCCGAGGTATATAAGAAGCATCTAGAAAGGACAAAAATTATGCACATTATTTCAATCAGTGCCAATACTATAGATTGATATTTAAAAAAATCTATGGCGTTGCTGGTTTAATAAAAATATAAATAATTGAAATAAAATATAGAATTTAAAATTTTAAACACAACATGAAACATAATTTAATTCATAAAGCGTTTTAAAAATCAAAAACCGTATAAAGAATCCGATAAAAATCCCCCAAAGATGACAATTTTCCCCAAAAATGTTAAGCTAAAATTCTGCAGCATTACATTACACAATTTTCTCTTCATTCATAGATGAAGTATATGTTCAGTATAATGGATCACAACTAATTAATATTTCCTAACTTCTTCATCATTTATAAAACAATTCTCAACTTTTTTTCTCAAAAGAACTTCAAGATTATCAAGATTTCTGTGATTAAATAATCTTATATGCTTTTACAGCTGATGAAACTGACTACAACTGGACATGAGGATAGATCTACGGGGATTAAGATGATAAAGCTCATGCAATAAATATTGCATAAGCTTATAACGTAATGGTTAGGATTTATTGATTTAATAAAGTCTTTATTTTTTATAGGTAATAAATTATTGTCCCACAGCGGCCTTATAAAATACTTATATAAATTATATATTACTCCATGCTATCATTATTAATGTATATGAAAATCTGATGAAAGAGAAAATATTCATGCCTTTCTAAGAAAAGAAATAGCAATTGCAAGAGTTTGATTGGTTAAGGGGTGAGTCTGATGTATACATAAAAGGTTCATTTGTGGCCATATCTAAAATAACTTACATTTATTTGACTTCTCTTTTTGTATGTCATCGAAGTTATTTAAGGTAATTACACTTCGCTATTTGCTTTTTGTTATAGTATTAATTATTCTCAGTTCACTTAGGTGCAAGACTGCATAAAACTGATTTGCATGTAGTATTAGGTGCTTGTGGTAAGTTGGTAACGATGAATACAATTATGTGACTATAAAAAAAATTACTTGGAAACATTTTTCAAGAAACAGATAGAGATAAGCTTAAAAAAAGAAGAAGAACCTTGGCTCAATGAAGAAAGAGAAAGAAAGTTTATAAAAGAAAGAAGATACAGTAGGAACTTCAAATGTTATAAATATGAAGAAGAGGGGCATATGGCTAGAGATTGTAGGAAGAAAAGAAGCAGTTGTTTCATTTGCAAATCCAGAGAACATTGGGCAAGAGATTGTCCTGAGAATTGGAATTGGAAGAATAAAAATAAAGAAGCAGAAGTAGAGAAAGTGTTATTGAATAACAATGAAAGAGAAGATCAGGATATAGATCTAGAGGTAATAGATGGAATACTAGATACTGATTGTAATAAAACTGTATGCGGAGAACTATGACCAGCAAAGATCATGGCCAATTTATCCCCAAGAGGAATAAAGAATATGAAAAAAGATTAAGAAACATCCAATAGAAGATATGAATTTGGAGAGAGTGAATTTGAACCAAAAAAGAATTAAAAATACATTGTAAGACTGGGGATAAAAGGTGAAAATAAGAACCGAAAGATGTTCCTTGGTTGACAGGTCGTGAAACAATGGTAAATATGGGTTTAGTAATGGATATAGAAAATAAAAAGTTTATTTAAGGAACTTTAGTAATATTGAAATGAAATGTAACTTAGATAAAAAAAATCACTTAAGAATAGAGCTTTTGAGACAAAAAGTTAACACAATTTGGATTATGATGGATTCTGATTGGATGGAGGATAATGTCAAATGCAGGAAAGAATTAGCCAAACTTCATCTGCAGTTTGGACATGGCAGTTGTGATAAGATATGGAACCTAACTGAAAACAGCTGTATGAAAGAAGGTTTGTTTAAAAAGAAAAAAAGGAAAAAAAGAGGAATTAGAAAAAATTTGCAATAATTGTCAGGTGTGTAAAAGGTATAAAAAAAAAAACCAGCTAAACCAGTAGTGGAATTTCCAATGGCCATCAAATTTAATGAGATGGTGTCATTGGATTTAGGAGAATATGAAGGAAAAAAAGTTTCTGGTTATGGTGAGCATGGCAACCAGCTATGTAAAATCTAAGTGGATAAGGAACAAACAACATGAGGAGATAGTAAGAAATATAATGAAAAATTGGATTAGCATATTTGGAGCATCAGATAAATTCCTATCAGACAATGGACTGGAATTTCAGGGCAAAGAGTTCAAAAAAAAAATGAGTGAATGTTTTGGGATAGAAATAAAAAGTACAGTTCCAGAAAGTCTTTGAAGTATGGAAAATGTAAGAAAATGGTAGGATTAATTAAGGATGGCATAAGAAAATTGATGGAAGAAGACCTTTCAGATTGAGATGTAGCTATGTCATGGACTGTATCTGCAAAGAATAGCTTACTGATGAAGAGTGGTTAAACCATTCACCCAATCAATTAGTTTGGGAGAAACATCAATTTGACTAACTTGACAGGGGAAACAAAATTAACAGATTTGAACATAGAGGACATAGAAAGTAAAAGTATAGAGGAAAATCTCACAGCAATGAGAAAAGCTAGAGCTATACACATTCAACAAGAATCAGAAGAACGACCAAAAAGAGCTTTAATTAAAAATGTAAGAGATCATCATTTAGAAGAAGCAATAATAGGAGATAAAGTATACTATTAGAGAGAAAATGAAAAAAAATGGAGGACCAGCAAAGGTCATTGGAACAGATGGAAAAACTGCAATAGAACTCAAGCTAAGGAAATTATGAATAAAGATGATGAGGAGAACAATAATGAGGAGGAAAGGAGAGAGAACGAAGATGGAGAAGATAAAATTATGAATAGTACTTAGTATAGAAAATCAGAGGGAGAAGGTGAAAAAGAAGAAGATCAGGAAGATGTTGAAGATGAGGAAGATGTCGAAGGTGAAGAAGATGTAGAAGTGGATGAAGAGGAAGAACATAGTGAACAGGTAGAGGAAGAAACCTAAGAAAATAATGGAGAAGAAATTGAAGAACAAATACCATTAGTTAAAAAAGAAGAAAGATGGAAAATGGTAAATAAAAACACTGAAGAAAAGTTAAAAGTCAAAATATTAAGCAGAGAGGGTAAAGCAACAAGTAATAAATGGAGGGATAGCTACAACATAAAAAATTTAGACAATGGAGAGGTCAAGTGAATTGATCTTCATGAACACCAAAGAGTTTGAAAGAATACCTAAAATTGAAGAAAAAGGTCTTAAGGGCTAAAATTAAAGAGTTAAATAGCTGGAAAGACAATAGTGTGTACAAAGAAGTTAAGAGAGAAGGACAAAAATTAATATCTACTAGATGGATTGTTACAGAAAAAATAAAGGAAGGTAAAAACATGTTAAGCCAGATTAGTATCAAGGGGATTTGAGAAAAAGGGTGAGAACATGAATGGAGCACGGCTCACTGAGAAAACATGCCCAAACATCTAAATTGGAAAACTCGAAAGAATAATCAAAGCTATTACACCAGTAGCCATATAAATAACAAAATGGTGATTATTCAGCAAATTAAAAAAAAATCCTTCGAGTGAAAATGTTGATATAATATCAGGCCATGAGTATCTGGATAAAGAAAATCTATAAGCATATCAGAAGATATATACACTTGTTTAGTCCCAATTTGATATCAAAAAAGTGGATAAAATTTTTCGTAGCGGAGGTACTACAACTGAACACGGTGTCTTCCTTTTAATCTGTTAACGGAATGTGTGAAAGCAGGAATGCCAAAGGACGACTTTTTGACTTTATTTCCTTACCTCTTTCTTCACAAGTGAAATTGAATTCACTGCAACATTTTAGCAACCTAGAATTAAATTTTGATTCCTGGGGAAGATATATATAATTCATATATTACTGGATTTCAAATTAATGTTTTGGTTTATTTTAATAATTGAAATATTCTTGTGTGTGTGTGTATGTATGTGTGTGTGTGTATGTGTGTGTATGTGTGTGTGTTTTCGTTCTATATTTTTATAATATGAAGCAAATATTACCAAGTAATTTAAATTCCGACAACACAATATCAGAGCTGCTAAACTTTTATCTAATTTATAAGTACTTCAAATTACTTTTAATGGAAATAAATGTTCTAAATGTTAAATTCTTTTTATGCCTTGGTATGAATTTTTAAAAAAAAATTTTTTTTAACTTAGTTATAGTTCATAATATTTTATTATTTTTTCTTTATTGCAAAGCTTTGTTTGGAAAGCAATGAATGATCAATCAAGATGCAAACCATACATACACATCAGAACCATTCTA
>JABUQX010041745.1:10000-12500 GCA_015478945.1 Trachelipus rathkii
TATATATATATATATATATATAATATAATATATATATATATATATATAATTATATATAATATAATATATTTACTATATATTATATATATATATATATTTGGGCTTCACAAATAAGCTTATAAAAATTACTATACTATGGCAATTTATTTCAGTTTAAATTTGATGTATGTACCTAAAATTTGTGAAGCATAATTATGAATGAAGACGTCATGACACTTTTTTTTATTATTATTTAACCAATACCATAGAGTGGTATACACGATGCCGTGAATGCATGGCAGACCGCGTGCTGGCTACCACACTCTCCCGATAACACCGGTTCCTAATATTAATATTATTTTTTTTCTGTTTTATTTTATTACAAAAGGTAAAAAATAAAATTTCTCAAAATTAGTTCATTAGTTCAAACTTTGTTCACTAAAGAAACGTTTCCTTAGCCTGACTAGGCTTAAAAACGTACAAAATGAAACGTCTTAGCTTAAGTGAGCTTAGAAATTTTTGACTTTTGATTTTTACCCCCATCGTCGTAACAATTCCCACACTTCAAAACTATGCTGGGAAAATGTAAATTTTATAAAAGTTACTCTGTAAATTTGAAATTAAAATTATTGTAATATTATTAATTTTATTTAAAATTTTCCAAATATTTTTAATTAAATAATTTAATACTAAAAAAATTATAGTAATTTTCAGTTTTAAAAACTATAATAAATTTTATTTATAATTTAAATTTAAATTTGTAACTAATATTCTGCATATTATTTATTAAAACGTTCTTATGGGTGTAATGCACCTAATTAAAATTATACAATCTATCAATCTAATAAAGAAGATTTACCAAAATTAAAATTATCTCATAGATTTTTTAAAAAAATTTGAATGAGATTAAATATCTCGGTTTTATTTTAAATGAAAATTAAGATAAAAAGAGCTAGGGACAAATTCTTTGGAACGTTTAATGTTTTATTAAGAAGACATAGTTCGTTAAGTATGTAGGATATATTGTTTATATTATAAAGCTCTTATTGTAATGGTCTTTTAACGGAGCAAATTTTTGGGCTAATATGTCAAATAGTGGTCAAATATTCAAACAATTTGAAGTATGCTTTCATACTTCTTTAGAAAAATATATGTTAAGTTTCTACTAGAATTAGTAATCATTTAATATGTAATTGCTTTGATATGTTAATGTTTAATCATTTCTTAAATTACCTTAAATTATGCACTGTTTTAAGATTACTTGACAATTCATGTTATTTTATTAGAAAAATATTTTATTTTTTACAGCGGTATCATGGTGAAAGACATCGAAGGAATATTTATGAAGACATATTGAGTAATTGATTTATTTAATAATGACCTTGATGCTTTAAAATCAAGAATTAAATTTGTTCAAGACAGAGAACGGTACGTAAAAAAGTAAAGCATCGGCATTGATTATTCAATGGAACTCATTGTAATATTAATTTTTAGATGTTTGTTTTAACTTTTTAATTTATTTTACTTCTTAAATGTAATATGTTTAAGAATAAAGAATTAAAGCAGTGGCGTAACTAAGGTCAGTTACGCCCCCCTCCGCGACTTATTTTGTGCGCCCCCTTTAGTCATAGACGGGGTGGATAGAGTTTTTTGGAACTTGAATGACAAAAAAGTTTTCTTGTTCATATCAAAGAAAAATCACATTGTTTCTATCGAGTACGCGTTACTCGCAGAAAGATGAAAAAAGAATTTATCTATATATATATAAATTATATAATAACTATATATATAAATATATATAATATATATATATATATATAATATATATAACTATATTATATATATAAAAATATATATATATATTATATATATATATATATATATATATATATATATAAAAAGATGCGCATTTTTAAAACACTTTCACATTTATTGGTAAAGTAAAGCAAAAACTTACAAATAAACAATACAACATTTGTCCATTACTTTTTTAACTTTGACATTAAAATAGTCTTCTAAAATGCTCATTAATCCGCCGTCGTCCTCTTTGCATCACAAAATGTTCGCACTAATTTTTCCAAGTCCAGTGCGCGAGCCCGATCATACTCTATGCTAAGTACAGCCAATTCACTTAACCTTACGGTCGTCATGGTACTTCTCAAATAACTTTTTATTAGTTTTAATTTTGAAAAATCTCTCAGCAGATGATGAAGTTACTGGGAGTGTCAGAAACATTATAAAAGCTGTACACACGTCTGGAATACTACAAGACAACAATTATTTTCAATCAAACAAATATTCTGCCATTGTATCAATTTTTGTCAATGTTTTTCTTTTCTTTATACAACTTGCATCATATAATTCCTGAAGCAGACAATTTCCGTAACTAAAGAACTTGTCACGTCGGCTTCATATTTTTTGTAAAACTTGTCAGCAGACTCCATGAGCTCTTTATCTGTTTGTTCTGTAAGGGCTGTAAGGCTCAAAAAGCAAAACATCTGTTTCACCTTCCTCATACTCT
>JABUQX010041745.1:17500-20000 GCA_015478945.1 Trachelipus rathkii
TTTGAGCTGATTCCAATTGTTTGCAAAGCAAAAGTAAATCATGTTCGTTTTTGCACGAAATTCAGGTAATTAGAGGCAGGCAATCAGGAAGTGCCAAAGAAAGTCTTAATGGATGTTAAGTGTAGTTTAAGTGTTTTTATATAAAAAGGTTCCAAATTTTCAAGTTCTTCATCTGTAGAAGCAATTTTGAAGAAAGGAGAATTTTTGAAGAGATTTAGGGTGCCTATTGAGTTCATGGTGATCTCTGACAGCTAAATTCTCTGGTTGAGAGATGGGGAGATTAGTTCGAAAGGAAATGCCCATTTGTTTGATGGCTCGCATCTTTAGTTATAGGAAAGTTTGACCTACATAGTAGATGTTAACAGTCGGCACATTTATATTTGTAAACGATGTGTGACCTCAAGTTTATGGGGATTCTTTCTTTAATCTTAAAGAAACTGCCAATCGAGTTGTTTGTTAATAAAAAGGTATACAGAAACTTTGCATTGGGAAGAAGTTTTTGTTTAAAATGTTTTAATCTGAAAGTGAAGATCACTGGAAAGGGGTCCAATTTAGGGAAGCCGAGCATAAACAGGAAGTTTTAGGAACATCATCTGCAGTAGTTTAGGGCCGACAATGTATCGAGAAACGAGTACAACAAATTTACTCAAAAAAGGTTGAGGGATAAAGGCTCAAGCTAGTAAATTTACGGAGAAATGTGATTTCTTCATGGAAAAACTTCCAATCAGAACAAATAACAAAAGGCTGTGTAGCGGGACCTTATGACAGCTATTTATTGATTAAGGAGAATAGAAATAAAGAAATTAGTCCCAAGTATTAATGGGCTTGCGATAAATAGAAGTAGCGAGTCCACTAATACTTTACTTGGTTCTATTTCCTTTAATCATAATTGTAATAATACGAAGCGTTTACGATAGAATGAATTTTGGTATTTTCTTTACTTTTAATTAATTTAGACCGTTTTCGTTTTTGTCATGTCATTTGTGCTTACGCTCGATAAGAAATGCTCGCCAAGTTTTAGCACTAATTTCCTGTTTAAACGACCACGATTTCGGATTTCGTGCTAGGTTTACTTAAGTTTTTAAACAATTGGAATCAGCTGTTGTGATGGAGCACGTGGTTTTGGAATAAATAGAAATAAAAAAAAAATTAATCAAATAATTGACTAAATAGTAATTGATCAACTATTTGTGATGGAGTTTATCCTTTTGGAAGAAGTTAGATTTAAAGCTGATTTTATTGAATGAAACATTCATCAATTCAGACACCAAGCCGCCATCTTGTTTGTTTACATTAGAGTTATTTAACAAGTAAGTTATTAGTTATTTGTTATTAGTGAAAACAAAACGTGAAAATGATTAATAATGAAATTGGGGATTATTTTTTTAATTAAACTTTTCCTGCTTTCCCTCCGACATTTTTGAACTAATAAAGTTTCGCCAACCTTACTAATTTTTATTTATTATGATTTATTTAAAATTTCTCAAACTCAATGAAGTTTTCGTTAATAATTTATATTCCAACTAAAAAGTAAAAATAATTTCTTATATAATTTAATATTTTGTAATAATTCGTTCGACATATATAAAACGATTGCATCGCCTTCTGTCGAGTATTTTTGGAACTTTTTCTCTTAATTTTTCAGAATGAATGTCTGAGCAAAATTTAAAAAATTAAAGCAACTTCTAAAGAAACGTTTATTGTACCCTGGAGCTGATCCCGGGGGTCAGAGTTGGAGCGGAGCTGCAGTTATTTTTCATTTGGCTGCGAGGAGACGAAGCTTAAGATGCGGACATACCTCGGAGCCTTTACCAGCAGTTCCTTAGATCTCCAGAGTTGGTTCATTAGCTATCAGTTGGCAACTGTCGCACACATAACCTTAGGGTATGCGTTCAACCATTTTGACATCAATAAATAAGGGACACCC
This sequence comes from Trachelipus rathkii, assembly GCA_015478945.1. Taxonomy (NCBI): domain Eukaryota; kingdom Metazoa; phylum Arthropoda; class Malacostraca; order Isopoda; family Trachelipodidae; genus Trachelipus; species Trachelipus rathkii. Next base: position 19,428 of record JABUQX010041745.1, read on the forward strand.
TTATATATATATATATATATACTATATACTATATATATATAATATATATATATATATATATTTATAATATCTATATATAATAATATAATATATAATATAATATATATATATATATATATATATATATATATATAATTATATAATTTAAATATATATATATAATAGACTTATATATATATATACTATATATATATAATAATATATATAATATATTATAATATAATATATATATATATATATACTATATATATCAATATATATATTATATATATATATTATTATAAATATACTATATATATATATTATATATATATTATATATTATATATATATATATATACTATACTGTATATAGTACTTGTACTATATATATATATATATTATATAATATATATATATATATATATATATATATATATATACTAATATATATTATGGTCAGCATTTACATTAAACGAAAGCCATATCTTAAAAAGTACGATAGCTACAGTAAAATGAAATGCATTTTTGGAATCATGGTTAAATTTTAGTTAGGAAAATGACAAAATTAATTAAAATAGAGCAAGAAAAGAAA
>JABUQX010041745.1:25000-30422 GCA_015478945.1 Trachelipus rathkii
CGTATGGGCAAATTTAAGGTCAAGGTGAAAGCACTGATTATTGTTTCTTTAAACAGCCGTGGTATTGTGCACAAGGAATTTGTACCTTCAGGACAGACAGTTAATCACGTCTTTTACAAAGATGTCTTGGAACGACTTCGAGAACGAGTTCAGCGAATCAGAACAGACATTACAGACGATTGGGTGCTGCACCACGATAACGCGCCATCTCACACTGTGCTCTCAATTATAGAATTTCTGGCAAAGAAAAACATTCAAGTATTTCTACATCCTCCATATATCCCAGATCTAGCTCCGTGCGATTTCTATCTCTTCCCTAAGTTGAAAATGAAGTTGAAGAGTAATCATTTTGGGACGATGGAAAACATAAAAAATACTATAACCCGTGAACTAAACACCCTTCAGGAAAATAACTTCCGGTACTGCTATAAACAATGAAAGAAACGTTGGAAATATTTTAAATAATTTTTAATAAATTGGAAAGAAGATCATATCGTGAGAAAAAAAATTAACGAAAATTAATAAAAATACTATTATTATTATTATTATTATTATTATTATTATTATTATTTATATTATTATTATTATTATTATATATATTATTATTATATATTATTATATATTTATATTATTATATTATTAATTATATTATTATTATTATTATTATTATTATTATTATTATTAATATTGTAATGGTTGGAACATGCTCGATAGAACTACTTGCTGTAAAATCAATCTCCCAATGTTGAAACCTGCTCCCTTCCCCCCAGAGCATTATTATTATTATTATTATTATTATTATTATTATTATTATTATTATTATTATTATTATTATTATTATTATTTTATTAGTATTATAAATTATTATTATTTTATATTATTATTTTATATTATTATTATTATTATTATTATTATTATTATTATTATTATTATTATTATTATTATTATTATTATTATTTATATTATTATTTTATTATTATTACTATCCCCCCAGAGCATTATTATTATTATTATTATTATTATTATTATTATTATTATTATTATTATTATTATTATTATTATTATTATTATTATTATTATTATTATTATTATTATTATTATTATTATTATTAGTAGTAGTAGTAGTAGTAGTAGTAGTAGTAGTAGTAGTAGTAGTAGTAGTAGTAGTAGTAGTATATAATACGTAGTAGATTTTAAATAAAATAAAATCTTGGTATATATTTTAAAGGAAATTAAAATATATATTGTGTTTAGTTTTTATGTATTTTTTTAAAGCGAATAAATTTGTACATTATTTATTCATTTTAAGAATTTAATTGAAATATAAAAGGTGTGTAGCGCAAGTTGTGTGATAACGTTGATGCTTGAGTGTGAGATTTTAGCAAGTGTCTTCTTTTTTTTTTGTATATTATATATATATATTATATATATATATATATTATATATATATATATATATATATATATATATTATATTATATATTTGAGACGTTGACAGATTGATCCCTCCCATTCTTCTAATTAGTTGTATATTTGCACCTGAGATTTTAGTAGTAAAGTTGTATATAATTTTGTATCTACTGTTTGAAGTGTGATATGATTGGTCATTTGGAGTATCGAAGAGTAATTTTAGTGGTATAAAATGGAATATTTTTCATTTTTAAGGATACTCTGTCCAGGAATACTATCGTATGGAAACATGGTTGGTGGTGTTCAGTGGCGAGGCGTGGCATTTTCCAGCAGTCATCGCTACAGTTCCCGGTTCCCTATTTCGACATTATATATATATATATATATTATATATATATATATATATATATATATATTATATATATATATATATATATATATATATATATATATATATTATATTATATTATATATATATATATATATATTTTATATATATATATAATATATATACAATTATATATAAAACCTCCTGTGGCAAAACCATTCCAAATTTAACAACCCTATTGCTAAAATGCTTTCTATATCAAGATGGCATGCTTTTCTTCTTAATTTTCTTGTTATGCCCCTGGTCTCCCGTCCGTGCTTCTACTATGAAGAATTATTGGTCTCCGTATTATCAATAGATGTAAAAATTTTGTAGAATTGTATCATGTTCCGTCTGAGAAAATCGCCTTTCTACTGAAAACATTTCCTAAACTCCTTCAGCCTCTCCTCATAGCTTTTACCATCAAACCCAGAAATCATCCTTGTTTGCTCTACGTTGCACTCTCTCTAGCATATCAAAGTCTTTTCTTTAAATAAGGGGCCCAAACTTGTGCAGAATACTCTATATTGGCCTAACATAGCTATTATACAGTTTACCTATTACTTCCTCTTGTAAAAAACATTGCGATTTATTATGCCCAGCATCTTATTAGCTTTATTATTTGCTTCCAAACACTGATTAGCTACTTTCAAATTACTGCTTATAATTACACCCATATCTTTTTCTTGGTCCACAGACTCAAGACAATCCCCATTCATATCGCCAGTTTTAAAACTTTTAATTTGAGAAAACATAGGTGAAGAAACCTTACAATTTCTTACTATAAAATTCATTTGCCAATTATCTGCCCACCCAAGAGAGTTTATCAAGATCATTTTGAATCTTTATGCATCCTTCACTATTCCCTAACTGAGGTGGCCACTTCGGTATCATCTGCAAACTTAGAAACCTTGCATTTAAGTCCCATGGTCTAAATCACTTATATTATGAGGAACAATAGTAACCCCAGCTCTGAAACCCTGTGGGAAAACCTCATTCTTCTTATTTCCCATGATGACTTATTGCCATTTAGTTGCACACACTGTTTTCTATTCTACAACTACTCTTTAATCCAACCAATTCTTGAACACACTCGACCTATGTTTCACCACTAGTAATTCTCTCTATAAATACACAATTTCGCTCCTATTGGTAAATCTTACCATAACCTTATTTCTCTTAATTTCAATATTTTTCTCCAACAGCTCCATCCTGCCTAAGATATTTTCTGGCACTTTGATCGGGCTGGATTGGGGGGCTTTGCGTCGATTCTACGCTAACTATAATTGGAATGACTGCTTTAACTCTGATGACGTTTCGGCTTCTGCCACTAAGGTGGGAGCTGTAATCGTTGAGGATGAGCAGTTTCATTCCTTCTTCGACTAAATCTTTCTTTCCTCATAATCATGGTTCGATAGTGCTTGTTCTCTGGCCATCAGGCTAGAGACAGCGCGTTCGCGAATGGAAAAATTCTCGGTTCTCCTATCACTCTTCGCTTAATTTTCACTCAGCTAAGAAATTCGTTGCAGGGATACTCTTCGACGAGCAAGCGGGCTTTCTTTCATCAAACGAAATTGCGCTTACTCCTTGGATCTCCCTACTGACAAATCTTTCTGGGCTCTTGCCAAAAACATCTCTAACAATTTCTGTAAATCATCTTTTGCCCCCTCTTATTCGATCTGATGGCTCTGTTGCTAACTCTCCAATTGAAAAGGCCAATCTCTTCGGCCTCCTATTTTCCTCTAACTCAACCTTGGACGATTCTGGCATTCCTCCTTCCCCTCTCCTTTCCTCTCAGGTGTCCTATGTCTTTACCTGTGGTTACATTTGATCGGGTGACATGGGCTCCTGAAATTTATGAACGTTAGGAAGGCGGTGGCCCATATGGCATTCCTCCCCGAGTTTTTTGGAGGGAATGTGCTTTACGTGCTGACCCCCTCCCCTCGTTCAACCTATAATTCATCTTATGTCACAATACTAGCACTTTCCTCAGTGTTGGAAAACACGCACATGTCCAACCTATTACGAAAAAAAGGAAGCCGCTCTGATCCTTCTAAACTATCGCCCTATAGCTCTCCACTTGTATTCTATCTAAGATTTTGAAACCCTTCTCAACTCTCACTTCTTAGGCCATCTGGAATCTCATTTCTCTTCTTTCCGATCACCGTACGGCTTTCGGCGTTCAAGGCCTACTGGCGGATATATTTTCCTATTTAACCGATTTATTGGTTTTCCGCTCTTAGGAACTTACGTGGAGACTTGCGTGTGGCGCCAACATATCCCAAAGCACTTTGACCCGGGATATGACACGCGCCATGCTCTCCAAAGCTCCCCCTTTCTTTTGGGTTTCCTCCTCTCTCTTTGCTACTTATGTTAGCTTTCTTTCATTGTCGCTCAATATTGAGATGTGGTTGATGGAGTGGACTCTTCTTCTTTTTTTTTTGTCAATAGTGGTGTTTCTTCAGGGTTCGGTCTTATCTCCTACTTTATTCTTACTTTTCATTAATGATCTTTTCACCTGCACATCTAACTCTATCCACTCTTGTGCCGATGACTCGACCCTTCACTCTTCAACTCATTTCAATTCTTCCTCCTTCTTTTTACTTCTAGAATTGCCTCTCGTCTTAATTTCTTTCCGATTCTATTCTCGTCTTGATCTGGATAGAATTTCCGGATTGGGGTTCGTCTCAACTAGTGAAATTCAATCTTTTTTTAAAAACCTTAACTTCCAACACAAAAACCATTCCTCCCTCTAAAAACACCTTCTACTTTCCTATATTCTTTTCGACTGGTTCTCTCGTCTCTCCTGTGACAATATAAACATCCTTGCCTAAACATAAACAAAAAATTGTCTTGGAACCTCCACATCACAAACGGTTGCTAGGGCGGCTTCAAAGAAACTGGAAGTTCTGTTTGGACTGCGAGACTTTTTTTGCTCTTCTAAGTTACTTCAGCTATACAAGGTATCATCCGCCCTTGTATGGCGGACTGTTCTCATATCTGGGGGGGGCTCTGGTTTCAACCGGCTTTTGGACTGGGTCGAGTCAAAAGCCAAAAGGCTTATAAACTGTCCTGTACTTTCCAGCTCATTTGACCCTCATATCTTTGCAGGCCATGTTTGGTACTTTAATCTCTTTTCACTTAGGTACCACAGCGGGCAGGTGCTCGAAGGAACTTGCCACTCGTATACCACCACCTTTACGACGCTCTCGTAGCACAAGGGGGTGCTGTGTCTGCCCACGAGTTTTGTGTGGATATTGGTAACTCCAGGGCTAGTTTCGCTGCGGAGTGCTTCCTTCTTCCTGCCACCTCTGTTCTGTTGTGGAATTCTCTTCCATCTTTTCTGTGTTCCCTCTGAATTAATTCTCACTCACTAAAGCTCAGCGTCTGTTCTTCATCTGCGAAATTTGCGCAGCGGATGAAACGCAACACCCCCCTCTCTGAAAGGGGGCTCGAGCCCGTGAGTGGTGGTGACAACTCAAATTAAAAATAAAAAAATGTACCACCCCCTTATACCACACTTCTTCATCAGCCTTGTGTGGGGAACCTTATCAAAGTATATATATATTATATATATAATATAAATATAAAATTATATATAAATATAATTATAATAATAATATAAAAATAATATTTAATCCTCTTT
>JABUQX010041746.1:0-20419 GCA_015478945.1 Trachelipus rathkii
TCAAACAGGTGGCACTTTTATGACTTTAGTCTTTCAATTTTAAGTTATAAGAATAATAAAAATAATAATCAAAACAAATGAAGAGTAAATATTAATATAAATATGAGGGAAACCTATTTGTGGTGAGGGAAAGTTTTTTAGGTTAAGTATCTGCTGAAATCACAAAAGGAAAATTTCTAGTGGAGGAAATGCTACGAGATTTGAAATAAACAGTGACTTTCTGATTTTACAACTACATTGATGGCGCAGCAGTAATGAGGAAAATTTCATAGGTATTCATGCTGTCGATTTATAAATTACGAATTGTAAATATATTTTCTGCTCATATTCATATGGAGTACAACACATTATAATCTATTGACAGGTGAAAACAACTGGGTATTGTTTTAGGTCACCAAGGCGGACAACTGCTATTTTTTAATAGAAAAATAAATCAGAAAATTAAATACATAAAACTAATAGGAATGTGCGAAACAAGGTGGGTGGAAAATTACAATGGATTGTTACGAATTAGAAAAGATTTTAAGGAAATTATTGAAGGTTTAGAGAAGTTTCAGATGGATCAAGATATTGAATCTTTTACAAATACCTCAAATCTTTTGAAATATGTTATTAAAATTGGTTATAAGTTTTATTATGATTTCCAGTTTATTTGCATAAGCCTTTGATTAAGTACTACATTGCAGTCTCCATCATTAGTGACAACAACTGCTCTTAATCTTATTTATTGAAAGGGAGAGCTTACTTTGAAAGATTTTACCGAAAGCATCGATAAAAAAAATTTTCAAGCAATTTAGTATTTGCAATTTCTGTTAATTAATAAATGAAGAAATGAGAGTGTCTCTTGTCAGAATCGATGTTGAATGAAAAGAAACAAAGAAATTGTAATCCGTTTCGATGTTGAATAAAAAGAAACAAAGAAATTGTAATTCGTTTTATTAAATGAAAAACAAAGAAATTGTAATCCGTTTCGATGTTGAATGAAAAGAAATAAAAGAAATTTTAATCCGTTTCGATGTTGAATCAAAGTTAAAAGAATTTTGTAATGATTCTTACTGAATGAAAACAAAGAAATTGTAATCCGTTTCCTGATGTTAATGAAAAGAAACAAAGAATTTGTAATCCGTTTCGATGTTGAATGAAAAGAAACAAGCAAATTGTAATCCGTCGATGTTGAAATGAAAAGAAACAAAGAAATTGTAAACTGCTTCCGATGTTGAATGAAAAAAAGAAATTGTAATCCGTTTCGATGTTGAATGAAAAGAAACAAAGAATTTGTAATCCGTTTCGATGTTGAATGAAAAGAAACAAAGAAATTGTAATTCGTTTCGATGTTGAATGAAAAGAAACAAAGAAATTGTAATTCGTTTCGATGTTGAATGAAAAAAAACAAAGAAATTGTAATCCGTTTCGATGTTGAATGAAAAGAAACAAAGAAATTGTAATCCGTTTCGATGTTGAATGAAAAAAAAACAAAGAAATTGTAATCCGTTTCGATGTTGAATGAAAAGAAACAAAGAAATTGTAATCCGTTTCGATGTTGAATGAAAAGAAACAAAGAAATTGTAATCCGTTTCGATGTTGAATGAAAAGAAACAAAGAAATTGTAATCCGTTTCGATGTTGAATGAAAAGAAACAAAGAAATTGTAATCCTTTTCCTTAATTAATAAATAAAGAACAAAGAATATCTCGTGTCGGATCAATATTAAATGAAAAGAAACAAAGAAATTGCAATCCATTTTCTTGATGATTTTTCAAACCAATTAGAGAGAGCAAGTTCTCGAGCCATAAATCCACACTTACCAATTTTTGCAGTGATTCAATCGATATCTACTATATAAACTTTAAAATCTTTAAAAATAACCTTGAACAATATAGTTGTTACATTTGGATCGATACGGATTCTAGCACAGGGTTGTGGAGTCGCACTCCAGAAAGATATTTCTCTACTCTGAAAAGTTTGATAACAAACTTTATCAATTATACAGGGGGTGGAAGAAAGACTGACAGAAATGGCTTTAATGAGTGTTCGTCATAGCTACACAATTTAAATGGAGGAAATTATAAATCATTTTGCTGTTAAGAGAGCAAGAAGAATATATTTAGATTGAGAAGAGAGAAAACATTGAGTCTTACATATATATATATATATATATATATATATATATATATATATATATATATATATATATATATATATATATATATATATATATGGTCAAATTCCTAGAAGTTTTCACAATCCATATCTCAAAACGGTAGGCAGCTATCAGAGCAAGGAAATATTGCTGGAATGTTGGTCCACTAGTGGAACAAAAAAACTCAAAACCATAATAGCTACAGCTATAAGGAACAGTATTGAATCTCTGTAAATTTTGAGGAGAAACAAAAAATAAAAAATAAAAAATTATTGTTATTAATTATAGTAATATGATTAAAGGCCTATTTAAAGATCTTTGATTGGTTACCGTTAAAATAATAGACTTCTATTGCCCTTGCTTTTTTAACTGAATTTCCAAGGGTATACCGCACTGATGGTAGGAGTCGGGGCCGGGCAACTACGGGGTAGGACTATTCCCCTCTGGGAGGGTCCTCTGGTCCCGTTTCTTAGTGAGCTAGTGTCGCGGGGTTCCTCGCCCTCTTTCACGGGGTATGGAAAACGTCCCTGTGTTCCCCCCGTTGGCTCGAGCCCCTAAATTGCCGTGTAATACCTTTACAAATAATATATAGATACTATGTCCCAGCACCCGCCAAAAAATAGCCAATTTTTATGTTTAATTTTTTTTTTAATGCGCACATTCTTCGAACCAAAATTTACAAGGATTCCAAAATGTATTTCATTTCACTGTAGCTTTTTGTAGTTTTCGAGATATGATATTTTTTTATAAAAAAAAGCATAGTTTCTGCAAAATTTCTTTTAGAAGATTCCAGCAATGTATTCCTTTCTCCGGAAGCTGTTGTAGTTTTTGAGATATATCTTTTTTTTTTATATGTTGGTCATATATATATGTGCATGATATATATATATATATATATATATATATATATATATATATATATATATAGCATAGGGAAATACATACATATATATATATATATATATATATATATATATATATATAGAGAGAGAGAGAGAGAGAGAGAGAGAGAGAGAGAGAGAGAGAGAGAGAGAGAGAGAGAGAGAGAGAGAGAGAGAGAGAAAAAAAAAAGATGTTTAATTAAGAACGCAAGCAGAAGGATAGGAGAGTAGAAGTTACTTTCATACTTTCATACACATTTTCTGTCGTAATATTCGTTAGGCTGGCAGTGTACTCCAAAGTCGTCAGTCTGTATCCGTGGTAAAGAAGTTATGAGCCAGTTGCGCAAAGTCTCTCTTTACATTTAAACTATTAACAATGTTTTCCAAAAAATTAAATCGTGTATTAATTGATAAAACGAACTATGTGCACAAATCATATAAATATGTAATAGAAGAATTTTAATTGAAGTGTTCACAGACAATATCACATGATGAAAGATTATGCACCATTGCGACACACTCAAAAACGTCGGCAGTTAATAGAGATGACCATCATCATCCCTCTGATTTTGTACAGACCCTGTTTTGCTAATATATATATATATATATGTATGTATATATATGAGGTATAGCATATATAGCAGCAGGAGCAGAATAGAAAAATAGAGAGATATATGCTACATATATATATATATATATATATATATATATATATATATATATATATATATGAGTGTGTGTGTGTGCGTGCGTTTGCATAATGGAAAAACACTATAATCATTCTGTAATATAGGGAATGTGAAACCACAAAAAAATTAATAAAACCTTTTAATAAAACCGGGCTAGCCTTTCGAGAAATCATACTGTTTCTCCTCATTCATGCCCAATACTAAAGTAAAAGCCTAAAAGTTAAAAATTTAAAAAAAAATTGTTTAGGTATTTGCTGTATATAAAAAGACTGGTCACAGGAAAAAGGAAAATATTAAAATACTATATGTACGAGAAAAAAAACAAAAACAAAATAAGTTATTGTATTTAAATTCCTAACAAATTTATAAAGTTTTGAATGATTTAATAGTAAAATATTAGTAAAATCATCGATAAGGTTGCCCTGAAGACTTGAAATTACAAATATTTATAATCAATAAAACTTTCATCAACTGTATTCTGTTAGTATCTGAATCCGGATGATAACAAAGTCATACATCAGTAACGTCCATTCTGTGATCCAAATTCACGCATCAAATAATTTCGCATTAATGCTTGGACAGGCATTTTCTTATTGGTCAGCCCTTCTCGTAGAAAAATCATTAGTCTTACGAAAATAAACAGAGGGAAAATCCTTAAACAAAAGATCTTATAGACACCATGATTATTTTCCTTTCTATTAATCCTAACTTTACATAAAAATATTTTAGTCGTGTTGGGTACGATAGGCACCTGTATAAATTCCCTTGCTACAATTTCCTTAGTCCCTCGCCCTATCTTGCCTGGTATTATTAATATCATATTTTCTTCGAAAACTGTCAAATTTGTAGGAGAGTAAAATTTTCTCTTTGTAGCTGTCAAGGTTCTAGAGATGAAATTCCTGGGATAGGCCAAATTTTTAAAGACATTATAAATATATTCAATTTCCTGATCAATAAAATAAAGACTGTAAATTCTGAACGCTCTTAGAAAGAAACTTTTAACAAGGCGAATTTGATATCGCGTATCATGAGAAGACAACTACTATACATAATTGTCTGTATTTTTCTTTGTTCTATAGATATTAAGGTTAGTCGACTATTACAACTTCTAATTATTATTAAAGCCTCTGAAATGGTAGTTTTCTTTCATTTTCCATTTCAAAAAGTTACCCTGAAGTTGATCTGGGGATAATAAATCGATCCTTTTCTGTAATAATCAGTTGTTATATATTATTTTAATATTTTTATTTTTTTTAATGACCAGTCTTATTATGTACAGCAACCACCTAATTCTTTTTAATTGCTTTACCTTTTTGGTTCTATTACTTTAAAATTGAGCTTCAATGAGTAGAAACGTGTTTTCTCGAAAGACGCCTGGTTCTGTTAAAAGTCTTATTAATTTCTCCTGAGTTTTACATTCCATATATATATTATATATATATATATATATATAGCATATATATATATATATATATATAAGATATATATATATATATATATATATATATATATATATATATATATATATTAAATATTCATGCCTGATTAAGTTTTCATTGGATTTTTGAAAGAGAAAATAATAGCTCTTTTGTTTATTCAAAGAATCCAATTTGAGAGACGCTTTTTTCATTCTTATCATTCTCGAATAATTCAACAGTTCAGGTTCACTAATAGTATTAAACATGTAATTTTTAGGCATGATATATATATATATATATATATATATATATATATATATATATATATAGTTATAGAAAGTATATATATATATATATATATATATATATATATAAATATAGTTATAAAATATGTAATATATATATATAAATATATATATATATATATATATATATATATATATATATATATATATATATTATATATAATATATATATATATAGAGAGAGAGAGAGAGAGAGAGAGAGAGAGAGAGAGAGAGAGAGAGAGAGAGAGAGAGAGAGAGAGAGAGAGAGAGAGAGTTTTAAAAAGGGATGAAATGTAGCTAAAAATTCTCTATCTCAACCGAAAATCTTTCTTGAACAAAAAATCTTGAAATCCTTTCGATTTTCAGCGATCGAAAACTCGTTTAAACCCTGAAAATTATTTCCAGAATAATTTTCTCTTCTCACGTGACAAGCACAAAAAAAAATTAATATATATTTTTTCATGTAATCGATTTTTGCTTTTCAGTCATCATTAAAATATTATATTCTCTTTTCATTATTACATTTATTACCTAAAGCCGAGTTTGTGGTCTTGAAGAGCTTTCGAATGATGAGCGCAGTAACGTTGCATACTGATTTAAATGTTCTGAAAATGAATGTAACGCCGCTTGTATCGAATACACAACGAATATCCTCATGAAAATGTCACAACAGAAGTATAAATTTAGTAAAGTATTCCAACTTTTAACGAGCACCTCAATACTTCCGATAAAAGAAAGCTTTTCAATAATAATATGAAAAATGATTTTTATAAATTGCGCCTCGGTGAATCATTACTCGTAAGGTAACACAAACTAGATTTAAATATAAAATGTAATAAAATGTTAAATTTTTTAACGTCTTTAAATGACAAAAAAAAAAAAAAAAAAAATGTATATATTTTTTTTTGTTTTTTTTTAAAATTAGTTTTATTTATTTATTTGTGTTATTAGTTTATATGATATTTATGTTATCTAAGTTTGTTTAAAATTAAAAAAATAAAACTACTCCTTGAAAGTGTCCGAAGTTTACGGACGAAAACTCGGAACGACAATAAAATCAGTAGTGTTATTTTATTCCAGAATAATATTGAAGAAAATTTCTTCAGTCACAAGAAATAATTTTCAGAAGACTCGAAAAAGCAACAAAATCCAACGCTTAATAATAAAAATAATAATAATAATAATAATAATAATAATAATAATAATAATAATAATAATAATAATAATAATAATAATAATAATAATAATAATAATAATAATAATAATAAGAAAAGAATAATAATAATAATAATATATTATTATTAATATTAATAATAATAATAAGAATAAGAAAAATAATAATAAGAATAATAATAATATTTTAAGAAGAAGAAGAAGAAGAAGAAGAAGAAGAAGAAGAAGAAGAAGAAGAAGAAGAAGAAGAAGAAGAAGAAGAAGAAGAAGAAGAAGAAGAAGAAGAAGAAGAAGAAGAAGAAGAAGAAGAAGAAGAAGAAGAAGAAGAAGAAGAAGAAGAAGAAGAAGAAGAAGTAGTTTTCTTCATATAACTGCCTAATAATGATTATGATCACTAAAAGTTCATCTGGAAATCTTATAGTGTAAAGAAAATACTAGAATAGATAGTCCAAAGAATTATACTCTTGCTGTGTTATAATCCACAATATTGTTTATAATTATAACTATTTCATCTATTTGTAAAATAATTACCTTCTTTATGATATCGCAAGTATCTCTATCCTAACCACTAAGCAGTTTGTGATCTCGTGTTTATTGTATTTAAATTCACGAAGGACAGATAAATTTGTATGACATCGTCTGACATCAAAAAGAGAGATATTAGAATTATACTGATCGTAAAAGTGGGAAAAATGAAATTTTTCTTTGTCTACAATATTCTTTCATCTGTTGCCAAGATAATCTTCATCAGCAATTTTCGTTTCCTGACAGAAGATTTCACGAATTCTAAATACTATTCTTTTGCTGGAAGATAAATATAATAAAAGATTACTTGTTGGATTTTGTAAGTCACTTTCTAAGTTACCCAAATGTGAGCTCATCCCATTATCCGTGGCTTTCCTTTCAAGCCATCGTAGTTGCACGCGATGAGAGATAAAGGTGAAGTTTAATTCAAAGTTTGGTACTTTTCAACATAGGAGTATTTTAAGAGAACAAAATGTATTTAAGGATTATTGTCTTTCGAAGACCACCTCATTAAAGTTGTACTATTTACAAGTGCATAACGTCTATTCTTGTACTTGGTCTTGTTTTACTGAAAAATCTTTCATCGACCAAAATTGTTAATAAGAGAATCTAATGAGAATTTGTATTGCATCAAAGTGTAAACAACTTAAACACTCAAAAGAAGAGATATGTATGTTTGTGAGTGTGTGTGTGTTTAGAATGGAAGTATTATTGCGTACGTTTATGGATACAAAAATTTTATTATAATTATAACAAAGCTTCAAATTTCAAATTAAAATTTAAACAAAAGTTTAACAATGAAATAAAAAAAAATCAATTTTTGCTATATATATTATTATATATATATATATGATATATAGTATATATATATTAATATATGTTTAATATATATAAAATATATATATATATAATATATAATATATTATATATATATATATATAACAGGGGAAAAAATGATTTAAAACGGATATTAATACATTTAAAGGAAATAAAGTGAAAGTTGCGAACCTTCAGATGCATTTACATGACCCTTTCATATCCCATGTAAGGACACATGAAACGTAGGCAACTTTTGTCTTTATTTCCCTATTTAAATGTATTAAAATCATTTTTCATTTTTATTTGTTAATGTTTTTAACATTTCATTTTTTATATAACATCATGAGTGTCGTATGATGCCTCGTCTTTAAATTTCGATATATATATATATATATATATATATATATATATATATATATATATATATATATATATATATATATATATATATATATATATTTATATATATATATCTCTACCTGTGTTCCATTTACGTATTTAAAATGTTGAAAGCCTCATTTTTACCTTCGTTCCTCAGAATTTATTATACATTTAAATTGCAAAAGGAAGAAAAATTTAGTGCAAAATTGGAACAAACATTCGTTGTTCGCCGAACTCTTTAGGGATCTTTTTAAGACTTTTACATCCTTTGATGTTTCATTTTAACAACAAACGATTGGAACATTTCGTGAATGGCAAACATTGGTCGAAAAACGAACATTGTTCCAAAATAATCCATACACACACAAGCAGTGTTTGAATATTCGTCTTAAAAAGAAGTTCGTTGAAAAGTTTGCCGAACACCGAATGTATGTAGTTGCCTTTATAACCGAATACAATACTGTAATGATAATTAGCGTATAATAATAATATATAAAATATTTATTTTCTATATTACATTTTACTTTTCTTATAGAATAAATATATTTAAAAAAAAGCAAGATGTTTGAAGCCATCTGTATTGAAGTTATAATTTTGACAACTCTTTATGGGATTAGTGAGTGGGTACAGGTACGACATTCCCCATGTATCTGTGCATGTTAAACTTGCTGATCGTACATATATATATATATATATATAATATATATATATATATATATATATATTAATATATGTATTATAATATATATAATATATATATATATATATATATATATATATATATATATATATATTAACAGACTCATTAAATTTAAAAGATTTTTAAAAAAATTATTAACATTTTTCATGGAGAATGTGAATAGCACTCTGTTTTGGACATTTAAAGGCAAGCGTATAAGATTCGTATTTCGATTCAATAATATTTAATGTGAAATATTATTGCAAAATTACAATGATGTACTTGTCATCATAAACGGATTACAAGAGTAGAAATAATTGAATTCATACAATTAAAAGACGATATTCTACTTTAACCAAAAAATTTTATTATTAGAGAGAGATCAATTTAATTTTTAGGATTTGGTGCAACTCGTTGCTTCCCCAATTAATCAGTGATCCACAAAACGAACAAGATTCCAACTAATTTGAAGTATAAAATGAAAGAAAAAAGTTAACTCTTAAACCTTTTATAAGCCGTTAGAAAAGAAGTTTTTTGTTTGTTTTATTATATTTTTTTTCTATCATTTACGTAGTTTCTAATAATTTCATTTAAGAAGCCCTAACTTTCTTTTCTTTCAATGATAGAATTGATAATTGATAGATAGAATTATAATTGATAAAATTTTATTTCTATGATAGATTTTCAATTGTATCAAAAATGTTTCTTTTGTTTTATATACAACAAAATACTGTACAGTAATATTTAATATCATTTAATACAGGGAATTCGGATATCATTAATTTCAGCTGTAAATAATGTACAGGTATTAATCTAGCATTCTGAAATTATTAAATTGGAAAATTACTGAAATTTACTGAAATACAAAATCTGGAATACGATTTCGTGATGCAAATCTTTGTTGAACCAAATCTAATATTTTTAAAGAAAACCCCTCTTTTTTTTGCGATTCGAATTTAATGTTTTCTTTCTTAATCCGATTTCAGTTGTATATTTCTTTAATTTGCTTGTATAAATTCTCTCATTTGAGAGGCAGATACGTATTAATATTTACATATTTTTTAATAGATTAACATGAAGTCATTCTTTCAAATTGATCTGACAAACTTGCATTATCTTCACTGAAATGATTATTCAAAATAGAACTCACTCTCCTAATCCTATGTATCTAGTTTAGTCTAGTAAAACCTAGTTTGTCTCAGTAAGTTCCTATATACCACATAAACACTTTGGATAAAAAAACGGAAAAGAAACTTGCATATTAAAGTTCCATGCAAAGAAACCAGAAATTTATCATAAATCTTAAAATTTATTTAATTTAAAAATAAAAAACACTTCTTTAATAAACGATGTAAGCCTTAAATACTAAATAAATTAAACAACCTCTGATTTTTAATGTTATATACTCGTCCCCATATTTCTAAGCAAATTTTGATCTAAAAACAAAACATAACTACTCTAAAAACCATCTGCACCTCAAGCTTCCTCTCTCCATTACCTTAATATTATTGCTCCCTTACACTACATCTCTGTAATGCAGAAATATGAATTGATCATCCTTTAAGAGTTTAATTCATCTGTATATGCGTACCTTCCAATCTAGTCCAACCATTCGCATTTTAAGTGCTTTTCTATATATATATATATATATATAATATATATAATATATATATATTATATATATATATAATATATATATAATATATTAATAGATATATATATATATATTATATAGTATATATATATATATATATACGTATATATATTATATATTATATATATACATATATTATATTATATTTATATATATATATATATATATATATATATATATATATATATATATATATATATATAAAATAATAATGATAATAATAATAATAATAATAATAATAATAATAACAATAATAATAATAATAATAATAATAATAATAATAATAATAATAATAATAATAATAATAATAATAATAATAATAATAATAATAATAAAATAATAATAATAATATAATAATAAAATAATAATAATAATAATAATAATAATAATAATAATAAAATAATGAAGAGACAAATTTATATCTCTCAAGCCTGACACGGATGTAGCTGATGAACTGCAAAAGCGTTGATTAGAAACGAAGAAGAGAAGTGACCTGACCCTGAGAGTGTGAATGACCTGCAACTGACCTTTATTTTTATTGGCCGTAAAATCGTTCGCCGTAATCAAAATATGAATGGCTTTTATCTCCCGATTTATTTCCACAACAGAAACAAAACAAAAAACAAAAAACAAAAACAAAAAACAAATAAAAATAAAAAAATAAAAAAATGGAAAAAATGAAAAAAAATCTTCCCACATAAAAGCGCGTGGATTTTTTCTCCATAAAAAGACGCGGAAATCATAAATTCGTGGATTTCACAAGTGAACGTCTCCAAATTTGTGATATTTCCATTATAAATGAGTCATATGCAATCTCAATATATTAATCCACAAACATACATTCATGCATACAAAGATGTTTGCCTCAATGCATGATGCGTAACATCTCTCATTTAAAAGTAGGTATTATGCAATATACACTTTAAAAATTCCGGACAATAAAGGAGAGTATTCGATAGTGAAGTATTAAGAAAATGCTAGAGAGACAAGTACGATAATTAGAAAATATAAAATACGGTATAATTCTTTAAAAATTCATAACCACGACACATATGCTCCTTTCCCTAAAAAGATTTCAGCGCATTAAAAAGAATTATCGTTTTTATCTTTCTTTATACGTCTGCAGAGCAATTACGAGCTTTTTTGTGTTAAAATTAGATCAGGGAATCTGTTTGGGAATTGTTAAGGCTTTTTTTAAAATTTTTTTGTTTAAATTCTTTAGATCTTATTTAACAACAAAGCTTTAACCCAATCATTAAAATTTATTTTCTTTCAGTGCTAACGTATAAAATGATTTGCACATTAACTGAGACCACACACACACCTACACATCACACATGAGTAGGGTTTCAAAGAGCTTAGATAGAATACAAGTGAGAGCTATAATGATCAACAATTTGAAGGATCAGAGCAGCTACCATTCTTCGGAATAGATCTGAATAAACAGAAAATCATGTAACGTGAAATGTAGATAACTAAGAACTCCATGTTGCGCATCGTCAGAGAGGACCTAAGGTTAAGGGTTTACAAAAGACGCACTAAATAAAGGTAGGAGAGGAAAGTTTAAGCGCCTGTTGGCTGAGTGCGCTAATGATCGCCACAGAAAAGTTCTCTTTATAAACATTCTTTCAGAGTAAAGATTTTTCTTTACTGTGTAAGAATGTTTTAACAAGCAAAAAGATATGGTGCATGCTTCGTCATCCAAGAAAGCAGCAGAAATCTGGACACGGTCAAAGAAGTCATTTGGTGGGGAGTGAGTTATGATGGGGTCACAGACATCCATTTTTGTGCAAAAGGTGTTAAAACTTCAGCAACCCCGTACCAGCAAATTACTCTGGAAAGCTTGGTAAAACCACTAGGTCAAACCCTACTCCAAATTGAACCATGAACCTTTCAAAAGGATTCAACACCGTCACGTAAAACAAGGTCTATTCAAGCTTGGCTCAGGGACATTGTTCCCCATTTTTTGATGGTTAACGATTGGCCGTCTGGCAGTCTTGATTTTAATTCTTTGGATTACAAATTATGGTATGTTTTTGAGCGTATGGTCTATTCAAGACAACACTAAAATATTGGTTCTTTAAATCGAGCCTTAACGATGGAGAACGTGCGTGTTGCAAATCAGGGCTGTGGAGCCGGTAAATTTGTTGACAGCTCCGACTCGGCATTTTAAAATTAACCGACTCCGGGAAGACCCCTAACCACATGATACCCCACACCAACACGACGACGAGCATCATAACCTGTAAACACCCCCAGAATCTCTTGGCAATAGTTGGGCCGTTCACCGCGATAAATTTAGGAAAAAATAAAGCACGTAAACTAGACCTGGAGAGGTGGGGTAGGTTATGTCGGGGGATATAATCGCGTAAGATTCATCCCTTACAAAAATCCTTCCAGACCAAAAAAAGCTAGTTAAAAAAGCAGATCTGTGCGTGCAGAAACAACACTCCACGCCGAAGGACACGGGTACCGGGCATTTGGTCGATGGTTCGGTGTAGCGCACACAACGATTGCACGGATGGTCCAATGGTACTAGGGAATCCTGACATTGATCGCCGGCGAGGACAAGGTAGGCCCAGGGCCACGATACCCGCGGAAGACCCATTTATACGTCTGCGTGCATTACGAGAGTGCCACATAACGGCACGACATCTGCAGATATAGCTGGCGGAGGTACACGACACCAGAGTGATTGACAATACAGTGCGTCGACGCCTTGCGGATCAACATAATTACGGCCCCGGAGACCTGCCATAGGCACACCGCACAACACGGTACATCGAAGGGCGCGACGACTGGCATTTGCCCGAGAACACATCCATGGGACGGTCGAACATCCAAAGTGCTCTTTACGGACGAGTTTAGAGTGTATCTGTACGACTCGGGACAGCGTGTGAGAGTATACGACGACCGACGGAGAGGTTCGAGTAATGCAATGTGCTGTAGGTGCCGCCCTTTGGAGGTTGGGTCGGTTATGATCTAGGACAGTATTTCGCTATCCAGGGCCTACGTAGTTGCCACATCTTCGATGAGGCACTTTTACAGCCGTGTAAGGTATACCACAGACATCCTCGAACCATATGTCGTGCCTTATGTCCCTTACATCGGTGACTCGTCATTCCGTAATACCGTGACAATGCAAGACCTGACACAAAGGCCGCAATGGTTGAGCGACCGTACCTTAGGACGGTTTAAAATTTACGGCGTTTGTAGTGTTCGGAACCTCAGACCCAAGCAAACCAATTTGTGGGATATCCTATAACTCGGATCATGAGCAGCTTGCACCCCTTCCCGGACCCCTCCCGGACCTGCTGACGACAACTACACGACGGTGATGGATCAAATCCCTGTCCAGACATCCCCACTCATTCGAAGCAGGCCAGGACGATGTGAGGTTAGTCATCGTGCCAGAGGGGTTTATACACGGTATCGAGACAGACCCAACACCCCCTGAGGCCGTCGCCGTACTTACCAACATTGTGCTGTTATGCAGCGCCGAAATCTCTGAAACCCTTGGCCTCATACTCTATCAGCCTACGCGTTCGGGAAAGAATCAACCATCTTTTTCATTGTCCAATAGAAGGTTTTCACCGATCTTCAACTTTCTTACTCACTTCGCTTCTGAGTCAATTAACCCTAGCCGAAGTATAGATTATTATGGTGCAATGGGTGAGATTAAATATCCTTCTGAAATTCATCGACTTGAAACCCTTTGTCACAGACAATTATCTGTAGGAGAGACACTAATTGAGTTATATACTTCCTTAATTATAGAGAAGCTAATCACAGCTATCACATTATATTTAAAATAATCACAAAGTTCTGCTTAGAGAAACGAGACAGATTTCTTCTTAATTTTATAAATAATTTACCGCATTTATAATATATTTAAACGGTGCTTCCTCGTATGTACGTATAGTAAATGAACGCTTGACGTACGAATATCAGTACGTGGTTTGCTTAACTGACATATGTCTGAACATCTCACTGCGTATGTTAAAGGTGAAGTGGATATTATATATATATATATAGTATATAATATATGATATATAATAATATATTAATATATATAATTATATGTATATATATATATATATTATATTAATATATATATTATATATTATATTAAATTAATTTATAGTATATTAGAATATTTAAAATTAATATTGGTTATGTACTGCATATTATTGAGTTAAAATTATCTATAGCACATATGGTAAATATATATATATTAACTATAACAACAGCATTTTAATAAATAATACATTATATGTGTAATTAGATTAGATAGTATGTATAATAGCTGTTAAGCCAGTAATAGAGTATTGTGTTCTATAAAAAGTGCGTGTTATAAAATACTTATATAATGTTTCAAATGTTTAGGTATCTATGCAATGGAATAATTTTAAGTGCGAAAGACTTTTATTATTAATGCACTTTAACGAACAAAATTTGTAGAAACATATAATAAAGAAAATGTATACACTGTGATATTCATGTGAGTACGAATAATTTAGGACATATGTTTTATAACTTTTATGTATAAACTAGATTGTCAACATAACTCAATCAGCTATAATAGCGCGCTAACACCTTTGAGAATAACTAAAAAAAATTACCTGCTTACACTACTCAGTTAATTTAAAGTGAATCACTTAATTCACTTACAGAAATGAGAGAGCGTATGAAGCAGCAGAAATCTTAAATCTACCGATTAGCAAGAAAATATCTTCAAATAATTAAAAAAAAATAAACAAGAAAAAAAAAAAATCAAACATATATATAATAAAAAATTATATAATAAATAGAACAAGAGAATTCACAAAATATCCTTGTGCATAAACGTATGAATTAAAATGAAATACTTTTGAATTTCCGTATTTAAAATTTGGTTCGAAAAAGTAAAAAAATAATAAAATTAAAAAAATAAAAATATTTTATACTATAAACTACATTAAAAATAATTATATACATTTATTTTATTTGGAAAAGTAATAGCATGGACGAATGATATTATATATATTATAGTAAAATATAATATATGGCTTAATTAATATTAATCGCACTAAGTATTTGATTATGCTAAGATTATAAGTTAGATATCATTACAAAGCCACAATGTAGGGGGAGTTCTGACACACGAGCGCCCCCTGAGAACAAAGGGGCGACTTTTTCCAATCCCCGATTAGGACACCGGGTCGTTAGGGGGCTAGCGAGAACCCGGCACCGCAAATGATGACCAGAACGTAACGGGGTCCGAAGAACGCATCTCCCCGAGTACCCGAGGGATAGGTTTCGAGTACTACCACACGCCTACCTCCCGGACACCAGAAAGACCACAAGAACCCCGAGCTCGGCCAGTCGAACCTGCCCGGAGGGGATTATTCCCCCTTCCCTGAGGTATTCAGTTCCTAACTCATAAACACAGAAAAAGAACGCGCAGCTCTGTTACATACGTGAGAAGAGTCATTTATTAACGTACCGTGGAGTAAACGCTCTAAATAATGTTATATACAACACGCAACAAAACACATCAATTTCCTTATTTTACCTTTCATACATATTTATGAATACACATTTTCATTAAATTTCCGTTACTCAAATATTTTACATCTTTTTCTTTACCCTATAAAATTTATAACTCTCAAAAAAGATCCACTAATAGACAATAGTATTTCCTTATAGATATTCGACGCTTTAAGCTATTGTGAGTTTTGAAGATAATTAATTTGTTAGTTAATTTTTTTTTTTTTTTGTTTTTTTTATCATTTTCCGCAACATTAATAATTGAGGTAACCTGAAGCTAATTCCAGCTAATAGAGAGTTCCTTCCTAGTTATAGACTTATTAGAGTTTTTGTAGATAACTGAATTGTAAATTCAAAGTGAGCTAGTAAAATATATATATATTAATATTATAAATTATTTATATAATATATATATATATATTAATATATATAATATATAATATATTATTATCGTAATACAAGCGTAAATGTAAAAAAGTTATGATATATATATATATATATATATATATATATAATGACTGGAACTGATACTGCAGGAGCATATCCCTGCAATTCAATATTATACACATACATTATGTTTATTATCCAATACAAATACCAATAATTACGGTTACTAATAAAATATTAATTAAAAATTAAGTACAACTTAATATAGTATAAAAAGATTATATATTATATATTATGTATACATTACAGATTATCATTTTCTTCATTCTCACAGATTTCGCTAACTGCTGGAATTCTCCTAACAACTGCGGATGTGATGTCTATAAATATCACTCGAGATATTAAAAATTCCTGATGTCTAGCATGGAAAAGATGTTTGATGATAATATATAAATGTAAGAATGTATTGAATTTTTACATCTAGTTATATACATAAACAAATTTCATAATAAAAAGAAAACGCTGGAAAAGATTTCAAAAATAAGTTAATTAAATGGTTCAATTATTCATGCTAAGATATTTTATTAAAAAATTTAAAAACAAATTAATTACCTCTTAAAGATGTGGGATTAATGAGAGACTTAATAATAATATTAATTAATTAATATAAGTAAGTATTATAAGATATATATAAACTATATATTGCAAAATTCCAATCCCTCACAACAATATTGAGAATAAAGATAATATATATATATATATATATACCCGAGATTTTAGCCAGCAATATCTATTAATATAAATCTGAATTAACACAGGTAGTTACATGCTTATATAGAGGTAACTAATATATATATTATATTAATAAATATAATATAATATAATATATAATATTAAATTATATAATTCTATAAGTGATAGACAATAAAGTGTATCGTGGACCGCAAGAATAAAATAAATAAATATATTAATAGTAAGTAAGTATAATATATATATAAATATATATATATATTATATAAAATAATATATATATATAATAATATATAATATAATAGATATAATATATAATATTATTAGAATTATATATATATATATAATATACTATATATATAATATATATATATAATAGCAAAGTTAGCGTATATATATATGTAATTATTATATATCGATGTTTTAGCCATCAATCTTATTAATATAATGAGCCTCAAGAAAAAATATACCATATTAGAGTAGTGCGAAAGAACCAACTTCTAAGAATTATACACCACACCAAACCTCTTTCCTCAACCTGCCAATTAATTGAAAGAGATTTTAGATAGTAACATTTATAAATACTTTTTACCTCTATACTTCAATATTACATAATTATATATTATAAATTAAATATTTTGTTTTTGAAAACATACATTTATTCTGCTCTATTTATATTACTGATAATACTGAAAGTAACTGTATTACTCTTTTCACCTATAATATATAGCCACTATTATATGCTAAAACTCATTACTCACTTGGAACAACTAGAAGAAGGATTATGCCAAATAGTAATTCCTTGCAATAGTTATTAACTGCAAGAAGTAGCGTGCCTCCGAAGTAGTAAAGTAATATCGGAATCCCAAGGTCTCACTCTTACACTAATTGATACAATAAAGACTAGAGTTGAGGTAAATATACTGATCAGACTGATAGTTCAAGCTCGACTTACATCTGTATATATAGATAGTTATTCAATCCCATTAAACGACGATACAAATAAATGCTTAATCGCCATATACGAGTATACGTGTTTTCTCATCACTACTGTGACAGTTTAGAAAAACGGCATTTTATTATTGTATTTTACTTACCTTCTAAAGAATTTATATGAATACTGTGATATTTACAGACTTTAATTTCCCTTTTTTATCTCTAAAGGGAATCTGGCTACATTAGTTACTGTTCGGAATTGAAGTTTTCAAGCTACACAGCACAAAAACCATGTCGATTGGAACTAACTGTGGTGCTACAATCTATCTTGGTTAGATATAAAAAACTATGCCTTTATGTAACGGGAATATATTAATAAGTTGCGATAGTATAGAGTCATTATAGATTTTACCACAGAACTCAAGGTTTTTCATAGCTCTGGTTTTCATTACTATACTTTACTAATCTTATGTTAACCAACTTCAATTTCATTTGAAAATATGTGAGTTTCAAAATAATCACTTACCTCCTTAGCGATTGAAGAGATTAAATATTTATTACAATTCGAGAGATCAGAACTGTATAAGATGCGACTGATTTTATTTGAGGTAAATTCTTAAAATAAATTTCAATAGCTATAATGCAGTAGTTAATATATATATATATGTCATTATTTTATATATATATATTAAAAATTAAACATAGTATAAATACAAAATAAAATGGCGTAGTAGATATACAAGCAAAGAGTCTATGAGTGAGCAATACCATTCCTCGTCATATAGAAGTGTATTACTGATATCCTAGCGAGTTAATGAAGTCTATTTGATTATACATGACTCAATTAAATTATGATTCATGTTGTGAATCATAATGAAAGTCAAATCCAATTAACACAGTATCAAGTCGAGTCCCATGTTCTTCTCATTTAAAGGTTGATTTCAGATTCATCTTAAGAGTAGTTTGTTAATTATTAAATACATTTATATATAAATATTTACTGATATATAATATTAAATATATTACCGCGCAATACATCCAGCAGAGAGCAAAGCTATATAGCGAATGCGGTATATACGATGACGATATAATACATTAAGTAATGTGCGGTAATGTCATCCGCGTGAATCGATTAGATTCCTGCTACACTAAATTATATATATGAAATTAATATTCCTGTAATGAAAACGATCAATAGAGTTGTTCTACTATGAACTGTATCCAATTCTACTTTATGTATTATGTTAATAGTCGATTAGGTTATTATGTACACAATAGCACCACAAACAGTAAGAGGAGATAACATATAGTAAACTAAATACCCTAAACTATATATATATAATATATATTAGATATAAATTATATATAATTAATATATTATATAGATTATAAATAATATATATATATAATATATATAATAATTATTAATTATTATATATAATAAATAATTATACTAGATAGATATAATATAGATAATTAATTAATGATATTGGTATTTATTAAACATGCAAAAAAAAACGCTTAACCAATAAATATTACGTATACCCGATTTTATATGATGGTTTATATGGAGCATCCATATTTTATTGAAACATCCAATCCTTACCCAAATGTACTAGGTCCTGCCACATTTTGATTACAGTTATATATATTACTTAATAAAAAGTTGTTATATTAATAAATTATTTATTATTTACTTTGCTTTACTTTTATGAAATATCCATATAAAAATAAATAATATAACATGACTCACGATAAAACCGACAAAACGGTTTCATCATACTAACAATTTTTCAATCTATAGTCTGTTCAGGATCTTGAGTTATTCCTCGTGAGCATTGAAGCGAAGAGACCTCTATGCGCTATTGGTACAACTATATACTCAGAGACAATCTATGCACACTTAGTTGAGGAATCGAAGCCATAAGCATTGTATTAAGATATATATATATATATATAAATAAGATATATATAAATATATAGAATATAATATATATTATAATTATTAAATATAATATATATAGCAATATATTTATATTATAATAAATATAGATAATTAAATATATAGATTATAAGAAGAGAAGACATCAATAAGCGCGGTATGCCAGTGACAGCTAAAGAATATAGCTAATTGTCCCATCCCAGCAACTAGACACCTAAGCTGGAATATAG
>JABUQX010041747.1:0-17680 GCA_015478945.1 Trachelipus rathkii
GTACCGAGAATTCACGAGCAATTATTTCTTATAAGATAAATAATAAAACAATTAACGATTTATTTTATGAAGTGTAATTCATTTATTATAGAATATGTAATTACTTGGCAAATATATCATGTAGTCAATTTATTATTATTAGTAACGTAATTTCATAACACACATATATATAGAATTAGGACAATTTTTTATATCCTAATTCACTGAATATTATTATTTTAGTGTAAATTAGATAAATGGATTATGTATCCCTTTCATATGCAAGAAAATAAGTATAAAAGTTAAATCACTAGTAAGGCAAAGGAAATGTTGGATTCGCTATGAATAATTTTAATTTATTTTTTGAAAAAATTTTATAACTATAACATCTTAGCAATAGGTGTGAAACTTGAACAGTAGAATCAATTAAAGACCTCGCTACTAATGTTCCCCTCATTTGGACCCTACAAAGTCAGATAGACCTATGATATATGATACTTACAATATCATTAGTTAAAAATGCTATCTAAAAAGAATTTGTATAGGTCACCATAAGAGAGAACTTATATATGAACATTTAAAATGACTTATTCACTAACTCCTTAAGTAAGTATAAATATATAATCGCAATTTTACCGCTGTTATCTATAGCTAGACTCTAATAATACGTTAGGTCGCATATGTTAATTCGATATCACACTAATCATCTTATTTGTAATAACACTTTGATTTTATCACGGCTGAGTTAGGATGGGTTATAAATTCTAACGGTGCTAATATAAAATTTATGACCGTGTACCATCATCGTATCATACTATAATTTTCTAATTAAATATGTATTAAATTTTGAGATGTTACAACTCATCATTTATAGAAGGGTATTATTTCTAACATTATCTAAGTCAACGAGGTGTCCTCATTACGAATCACACTAACTCGAGCTTTAATCTGATAATAACAGTTATTAGATGTCTCACACTATATATCACTATATATAGGTTATATTTATCTAAAACGATTCTATATACTAAGGTACCCGGTGACATTAGATCGATATATATTCATATATATAATCACACTAACCAATATGTATTACGATTTTGTAGGATAATCAGCCATTCACAAACTACAAAGGAAAGTAAGGTAAATATATATGTATATATATACGAAGTCTAATAAGTCTCAGTGACCTCAATCACTTTTCTAGTCAGACTAGCCTGATGTAACTGTCAAAAGTCTTTTAGCTAAGTCGTATGTTCTGTAGTTTCTGTGAGTATCTTAGTAGTTATCTTACTATCTATCTACTTATTCCTCTAGTTACATTCTTTCACTTATCTTTACTCGTCACTCATCTCTTCTTCTTACTTCTCTTCTCTTCTTCTTACTTCTTCTTCCTCTTCTCCTTATATTACTTTTCCTTTTAGAGTTCGATTTTCTGATTCAATAAATTATAAAGAAAGGTATCTATATATTCAATATCCATAAACTAAGCAATAAAAATCTAAACTAAATAATCATTATAACCATATATAGATGTATATATGTTGACTGATATGATATATATAATAAGTCAGATCTGCTTCTAATCATGAGGCAGACTCATATGTTACATAAAGATTATAGGTCTAAACATTAATAGATAGGTAACAATGTGAAAGAGACACTTTAATTCAAACAAAAGATACATGATATATGTTTAATATATTAAAATATATATAAACATATTCTGTCTACACAAAAATTTGAAATATAAATGCATCAATGATAATACTAATAGCAACACACACGATCCAAATCCTTCGCTAGACCTGACACAGGTAACAAGTGTCTTGCTTAGTCGAGTTTGGATCACCATGATCATATGTGATCCGTAGCACTCTACATCACTCTTTATACGCTCCTCTACTGCTCACTCACTTCATCTTAACCTATCGTTCTTAATCTACTTACTTTTTCTCATCTTCTTCTCTCTCTTCTTCTTTCTTCTTCTTCTTCTCTCTCGCTTCTTTACTTACATTATCTTGGTTTCTGTTTCTATACACGTCGATTAAATAAATTATTTCTATCTATCCTTGAAACAATTAATCACAATCTCAAACATATAAGCAGTCATAGTCCTTAATTATATTATCTTAATGTTAACTTGTACATGGGCTATGAACTATAGAACGCTGTAACTGATTATGATGAGAACCTCTTTCCTGATAATGAACCCAGCTCTTTGACGTCTTTTTTCCAACCTTGTTTTTAACCGTTTTATTACCTGCAAACTTTTCAACTCTCGGCAACACGCATTCGCGGTTGCCCGTGTTGGAAAGCTTGCATTGCTTCCGTTCCTGATCCCATAAAATCTTTAGTGGGATCATCCATTATGAATTACTTCTTTACTTCTTATTTCTTAGTACAATTTAAGACTGATTTGTCTCTATGTTTAAATCCACTTAATTCGAAATGTTCATTTGAGGCTTTCAAAGACTTTATTTTTCTTTCTCTTCATACTTATCTCATTACATTTTCTTATTATTACTTGTTTCTATATTATATGACATATATTAATAGTATATATTCTATTGAAGATTATAATCACATTATTTTTATTCTATTATTATATCATTATTATAATAATTATAATTTTATTTAATCATTATTATATACTCATATTTCTTCTTCCTTTTATCACTATATTATATCTTTTATACACATCTATATTAATACTTATTAACATCTATCTTAATACTTTTATATATACTATTAATATTCTATAGTATTATAACTATACTATTCTCATTTACATAATCTTTACTATTATAATATATATATACACAAATACATCCTTGTTTTATTCTATAAATTACATTAACCTTCTTGACGACATTATCTTTGATGCTATAGACCTGTTACCACCAATATAGTCACCATATCTTTATATAAATTATCTATCTATACTTTAATATCTTTATATATACCTCTACTTTATTCATATTATATCCCTATTCATTCTTATATATTATATTTCATCTTTATCGTTAAACTTCAAATTTAACAGTTCCTGATTACTTGGATCTAAAATATTAAAAGAAAAATTTTAACTTCTACTTCATTCTTCTTCTTCTTTATACTTTATATATATATATATATATCTACTTTATATTTACTTATCCAACCATGTGAATTCATACTTAGTACTGACCTTACCGGACTGTGTTAATATACCAAAGATACTCCAACTTACAATGTTCTGTTTACATGATACAAAGATAACTTGCAATTCGCACCTGTGATATATACTAAAAGTACCCACACTCTACCTCTTGACTAGCCTTCCTATTCTTCTTTAATCTTACTACTTCAGATACTTCATATTAATCTTGTCATTGCCCACTTTCGTATGCATAATATGCTGCTAAAGAAGAAATTACAAGAGTACGAGCTTACAGCTTTGAAAGTCAAATCTATCTAAAGTCTTTTCATATGCTCCATTATGCTCCTAAACACTTTATGGGCTAATTCACAGGTTACCTTCTCTTTGTCATCATAGCTTGCGAGGAAATAGTAAATATCATCTGAACAGAAACTAATTACTATATTTTATTTAGTATGAACTAGAGTTTAATTATATCTAAAGAATATCAAAAGCATTATTGATTTATAAATAACGTGTCAATTTTTTAAAAACTATTCACTTAGCCACCACATAAGATAATGAAACATATGGTATGATAACGAAACAGAGTAAACTGTAATATGAAAACGCTCAAAATTAAAACTAAATACAACTAAATAAATAAAAATTATTAAATTAAATAAAACATAATACGTAAATAAATAAATAAATATTTAAAACTACAGAAATTTAACAAAATAAAATCGCAGATCTGGGAAAAAATAATAAATAACAATGTAAGTGATAAAATAAAAAAAAAAATTCTAGGGGACATAATTTAAAACAAAAGAAAGAATAAAGGAAAACGATTCATCAAAGGATATTACAGGAAGAAGGAATACTAGATGAAAGAAAAATCTCCTAAAATATCTCTTAAGCGGGTACTTTCAAGTTAGATTTTTCACGCGGAAAAATGACTGGAATCCCAAGGGGGATTTAGCTTGGGGAAAATGTTTCCAAATAGGTTCGCGTATAATTACTAATGAATCACATTTTTCTTCCAACCTCTTATTAAAAAGTGCAAATTTCTAAGCCATTTCACACACTTTTCTTTTCGGCATTGTATCTGCAAAACCGAGTAAGCAGCCAAGGAAAAAAATCATGTTAAATAATGATCTGATGAAATTTCTGTTAAACTAAAGGGAATTGAAGTTTTAATATGAAAGAAGAAAAAAGAAAGAGAGATAGAGAGAGAGAGACGAGACGAGAGGAGAGAGAGAGACGAGAGAGTATGAGAGAAGCGAGATGATGAAGAGAGAGAATTGATCTGAAAGTTGTCATTCAGGTTTCTTGCTGATATATTTTTCATTATTAGTACCTTTCTCTTAATGTGTCAGTCGCGTAGATCATCGTACAAGTCGTGAAAGCAAGCTTGACCCGTGTCAACTCCCTCGTTGGTCTAGGTACATATTTACCCAGCAGAAGCCTCCCTCCTCGAACAATGTGCGGGAAATGTGCCCGGAGAGGGGGCAAACTTTTTTTTTTTTCAATCAGATATCTCAATAACCTGCACGTGTGAATAAAAATTCAAAACTTAGAAAAAAGATTTGCAATGAATATAAAATTGACACTTAATCGACGCACTAACACATTTTATTATGAAATAAAAAAATAATACTTATTGAATTTTTTTCATTAACTAATAAATATTGCTTTATTATTCGGGCATATACGGTACTTAAAAGTTTTGCCTCTGTTTCTGTAAATTATATATGTCACAATGCTTCCAACGAAACTATAAAATTATTAATAATTTTCTTATATATTAATTAGATGATCAGTATACTTCTTTTAGTTTATATAGTATGCTCTGAAGATGTATATATATATATATCTATATAGTATATATAATTATATATTTATAATTATATATATATAAATAATATATATATTATATATAATATAATATATTATAATGTAGTTCTTCAATGTATAAATATGAGATAGCAATATATATAATTATATATATTAATTATGTGAAGGACAAACAGAGATGCGGAATGGTGAAAACAACCACAGATAAAAACAAAGAAACAATAATAAATGATTAATAAATATAATAGTAAATAACTGAATAAATAATAAATGAAATAAATAATAGTTAGAAAAAAAAAAACCTTTTTTATGATAATCAAATCAAAAAAAAAAATAAATAAATAAATAAAAAGAAAGCTTTCTCTTGATCTGTAATTACAAATCATATGTTTTACAGGCAGATAAATATTTAAAAAATAATACCTCAAAGTTAGGACATAGTAGCCATTAATTTCTTTTGCCGATCAAACAACTGTGGCATGGCTTCCATTAATTTAAAATTATCGTGTATATTTGACCCACCGACTCGGCTCCCCAAAAATCGTTCGGCCCGGCTATAGCCCTGACGCACTAGAAGCTCTATCCTCGGTTTTTGGGTTGTTGTCAGGCATCGACTTCGCAGAATCTGCGCAGAATGAACGGTAGAAATGACAGTACGTCTGATCAAGGAGAGATAAACCACCTGATCTTAAATTGATATTTCAAAAGATCGCAGTTTATTATTATGGCTGAGTGTGTCATTGCCTAGCAATTCCCTTCGATAGGTAAGATTATATCATGCCAGCCATGTAAACACTGAAAATAAAGGATAGTGGGGTGTCAAAACCCCCAAATCCATAATTAATGGCCCTGGTTATCAGTAACAATACTTAACCTCTCTAGAGATGGACATGCTAAAGCAGCCTGGCACAGATCAATAAAAGAGATAAGATTGTAACGAGAAAAGTAGAAATAAAAAATTGACTAATGAAAAAATAAAGAAAACGATGCAGTCAAACTATAAATCCTCTAAATATTTTAATTTTTATTATTCTATAAAGAATATAAAATATAGGAGTAATATTGAAATTTAAAATTGCTTTTGAATCTTTTAAATAATATTTCTAAATTTAAAAATATGGTCAGACACCAAACTTTCTTCTCAGTAAGTCTCTCTTCCTATCAAAAATATTCACCACCTCTTGGAGAACAACATCGGAACTTTTCCTTATTTTACCTTCTTGTACGTCTACTCAGTCTTGCAGGTTTGTTTAAATCATGCCCTTATAAAAACACTAAAAAAAAAAAAAAACTCGGTCATCGAATTTGAATCACACACCACTCAATACACCACACACACACACACACATTCCACACACACAAACACACACATTTATTATATATATAATATATATATTAATATAGTTATATATATATATAATATATAATATATATATATAAATATATATATAGTAATATATAATATATAATATATATAGATTTATTTTTATAATGAAAATTACAAAAAACATAAAACATAGTTATATATATATATACCATAGATATAGATAGTATATATAGTAATATATATATATAAGATAAATATATATATATTATATTATATAATATATAGGTATATAGTATATATATATATAATTTATATATATCGTATATATAATATATATGCTATAATAGTAAATATCATATATATATATAAATATATATATTATATATATATATATATAATATAAATATATATATATAAACTTATACTATATATATATATGATATATATAATATAGTATATATTAATTATATATATAGTATATATATATATACTAATATATATGACTAATAATAGTATAATATAATTATATATATATATAATCATATATATATAAATATTAATATATAAATATAGTATATAATAAATATATATATTATCATATATATATATATATATATATCTATTAAATAATTTATTTTTAAACATCGTTAGTTACAAAGAACATAAACTAAGAGAAAACATATTTTATGTATTTATCCAAACAATGGTCGGTTTAATGACGGCTGAGAACACGCAGAAAAATTAAATCCTCTTTCTGCAAAGCCGGTAAATAAAATTGCCTTCTTTAAAGGCACATATCCTTTTGTAAAGTCTTTTTTTTCTTTTTTCTTTTTCCTTTTTCTTTTTTCTTTTTCTTTTGCTTTTTCTTTTTCTCTTTTGCTTCTTTTCTTTCTTCTTCTTCGACTTGTCTTCTTCTCTCTTCTTATCTTCTTTTCCTCTTCTTTTTCTTCTTCTCTTCTCTTCTTCTTCTTCTTCTTACCCTCCTCATGCTTCGTTCTTCTTTCGTTCTTCCTCTCTCTTCTTCTCCTCTTTCTTTCTTTCTTTCGTTTTCTATTTCTTTCTGCTTCTTCTTCTCTTCTTCTTCTTCTCTTTTCTTCTTTCTCTTCTCTTCTCTGTCTCTTCTCTTCTCTTTCTTTCTCCTTCTTCCTTCTTATTATTATTTATTATTATTTATTATTATTAATTATTATTATTATTATTATTTATTATATTATTATTATTTATTTATTATTAATTATATCATTAGTATTATACTATTAATTTTATTATATTATTGAAATATATATTATTAATGAGATATATTACCTTGGGCAGGAAATGAAAAAGTTTGAAGCTGGGAAGGCTCCAACTTTCCAAGGTTACAAAGGAGTGCTTCGGTTTACTTTTGCAAAGGAAGGTGTTTTATACAACCAGTATCTTGTCCTTTATGGGGGGCGTATAGTATCTCTCATGAACTATTTAACTGAATGCATTCCAAGCATTAACATAATAAGACGTAAGTACAGACGAAGTCCACAAAATATATGAACTTATGCCACTCGCACGCTATACAACAGCACAAGCAGACACACAGGAATCGCACGCACACACACGATAATAAATAATATATATATTATATATATATAATATATAACTATATATATATATACTAATATATAAATATATATAATATTATAATATATATATATAGTATATAATATAATAATTAAATTATATAAATATAATATAAATATATATATATATAATATATATATATATAATATAAATATATATATATATATGATATATTAATATATAATATAATTATCATCTATTATGACATTTTCTTTGATGTTCCAGTCGACACTTCTTCTTAATAAACTTTTGTTTAAGCGTTTATAATACTATATATAGTAATATATATAATATATAAATATATATAGTATATAGATATATATATATATAAGTATTAATAATATATAAGTTTATATAATATATATATATATATATATAATATAATTAAAAATATCTATATATATAATATATCATATATGTATAAATATTTATATAATGAAAGATATATGTAAATATATATATATATATATATATTATATAATATATAGTAAATATATAACTCCCCACCTATAGATATAATATATATATATATTATATATATATATATATATATATATAATATAATATATATAATATATTATATATAAGACACACTAAAATAATAGTTATAATTAAATTAAAGGCATTAATCATATAGAGTACTAAAATTAAGTAACACTTACAGTATATATTGGTTATGAGTAAGTTGATAGAGCAATGAAATTAAAAACACTTCAATTTGAAAACAGAAAAATTTAAATACACAAATAATTTGGAAATACAATTTTAAACATAATTAACCATAAAAAAATTATAAAAAGCTACTTATATCAGTTATCCAACCTGAAACATGAAAAGGCATGAGGGAGATATAATATAATATTATATATATATATATAATATATATATTATATATAATAGATATATATATATTTATTATAATATAATATATATATTATATATAAATAATAAATATATAATATATATATATCTATATATATCTATGATATATATAATAATATATAGTATAATATATATATATATATATTTAATATATAAAATTACTATATATATATATACTTATAAATTATATAAAAATCTAAAAATTTGTTTAATAAAAATTATACAATTTAAGATAATATAGATATATATATTATCATATAGTATAAAATTATATTATAGACAGATTTTAAAGACGTAACTACCAATATATATAATATATTATATATTATATATATATATAATAGGGGTTAGAATAAACTTTTAGCAAAACAATTTCCAATTTGAGTAGTGATAATACTTAATATAATATGTACAGTTAACGGTTTGGATGTGCAGGGGTTGCATCTTTAAGTAAATATAGCTGAGCGAACTGTGATGAATTATGAGGAACCTTGGAAGGTAGTTAAAAGATGCGACTGTGACTACAATGATAGTAGAAATTGTTATTTAGGAAAAAACTAATAACCTTTTTATAACTATTTTCCCCTTAATTATAATAATAACCATTTTATAACTATTTTCCCCTTAATTATAATAATAATTAAAGCTTTAAAATATCTTTAGACGTGTTTGAAAATACAGTTTTGAGCAGAGACAAACCAAAAGGCCTTAAAATATCTACTAACATACGTCAAGAGATTTAGGTTTGACTCCAGAAGATTTTTTCTGAATTTTTGAACATTGTGAAATACATCTTTTTATAAATAAACAGATACTATGACACAATCGGTAAAGATACAGAGTCGCTAGGTACAGGGTCAGCGTTCGAGCTCTTGTCCTTATCCTAGGTAGCAATTACTTAGAGAAGTTTCCCTCCTAGAATAATGTCCGCGAGATGCGAATTCTTCAATTAAAAAAAAAACGGTTTCTACATACTTTCCTATTTCATTTGACCATTGTAATGTCCTCTCATGTAAATAACATAAACATACCTAATCTGAATTTAAACAAATAATTATCTTGGTAAGTTCCTATTGTCTGGTAGAGCTTCTTCAAATAAAGCTGGGTGTTCTCTCTGGTTGACACAAAGCTTTCTCTTTCCTACATTATTGAACAATGAACCCCTATATGGAGTAACTGGTTACTCACATCGTCAGATAGATCCAGTTCGCATCTTGTTATATTTTGGTATATCTAGCCGGTAACCACATAAGCGTAATTGCGTTTATTCAAAATATGCTCTTTAACCTTCTTATTTATTCTATCTGAGACTTTTATAAATGCTCGACTTAAAGTTCATTATTAACCTTTATCAAAATCTTTTTACATTACTAACAGATATACTAACAATGTCAAAGGCTGGGCTTAGGCATAGTGCTTGAAGGTAGCCATATCTACGCTTCTTTAACGATTAAAGGACTCCATTCGATATTCTCGAGTAAATTGCGCAAGACTCTTAATATTAAATTTGGCTAAGGTTGAAACTTTCAATCTTTGTCCTTGAATTCAGGTAACAGTATAAAAAGATCAAAGGCAAAATATGTCAAACATACCATACTATAAAAGAGCAGAAGTACCTATAAAGCATCCAATCAAAATGTGAAATATATTATATATATTATATAGTAATGATATTATGTGAATATTATTATTAGTATATATTATATCTCACCATATTATATATATATATTAATATATATAATATATATATATAATATAAGTATATAATAATATATGTATTATTATAATATATATATAATATATATATATATATATATATCTCCTTCCCACTCCTATATATATATATATCACTATTCACTATTATATATATATACTATATATATATATATATATATATATAATATTATACTATATATATTAATATATATTATATATATATTTTATATATTCATATATATATACTATATATATATATATATATAATATATATTACATAATATATATATATAATATATATATAGTATATATAACTATCATTAGTATTAATTATTTTAACCTGAAAGCACTAAATTAATTTTTTATTATATAAGTGAGAAAAATTTTTAATATATTATTTCTATATATGTTATGGAAATGCTTTTTTATAGAGTATAATATAAGAGATAATTGCGTAATTTGCGGTTAAATAACTTAAAGCTCATAAATCTTGAGAATGTTTGAATAATTGCGCAATTAATTATATTTATTGTGTCCGAAATTAATCTGCGTATTATTTAAGTCCATATTTTAATGTATCTGACTCTTAAACTTTTTTCAACATACACTTATTTTTTATTCCCACTATTTAGAAAATTGAGGATCAAAAGAAAGCCTTGCTTAGAGGAGCAGACTGAAACATATCTTTTTAAATAATTTTTATTTCATTTTCTATTGATATATTTTAATCATATATTATATAATAATACTATTATTTAGGTATACCCATCTAATTAATCTTTACTCAATTATATTTTTATTTATTTAATTGTGATTAACTACGATAAAGTATATGTCTATAATAGTAGCTCAAGGGGAGTATCTCGTGAGTACTACTAACGCTTCTTCTACTTTATCATCTCTCTCTCGCTTATCGCGCTATATAGCTCTATCTCCGCATCACTCTTTATCTATCGCTACTATTATTATCAATTGATTTTTATATTATTATTATTAATATAACCTATATTATTTTTTCAATACATTGAGCTCATGATATTATTATAGTCCCAGATTTGTGAATCTGTTATCTACCGTTTTAAAAGATATTATAATTTAGCGTCATTAGACCCTGAAAATGCATTAACGATAACTAATTATATAATAGTTTATATTAGAGGGGTGAATAAAGTGCTTGAAAAATATTTATTTGGTATCTACAGACATTTCTATCATTCGCACACACACTTGTTGTAAGTAATTATAATTAAATATAACATGGGGTGAGTTATTAATTTAAAAGATCTCTATATATAAAATACGACTTTTGTATTATTCAGTGCTGCTATTTATAACTTAAGATTATTTTAATTAAAAAAGATAGGCTATTTCTACTTCAGAGTAACGAACTACATTCACTAATAATAAAATAATGATGATCAATCGTTTAACAGTTATATGAGTAATTGGTGATTTCAAAAGAAATGAAAACAAAAATTTTTGATAATATAACATCAGCTTATATACTCCCAAAAGAAGAAGAAATAAGTGTGAAGAACGATGATGTTTACATACAGTATACCGATAGATGATCAATAATTTATTAATAATAGTATAAGAAAGACCTTTAAGTATAAACAGAAAGAGTATATACAACTATTGAGAGTCAATTAATGCATACATAAATAATAATCACCTATTATTAACTGCAGCTGGAGTAGCTTTAAACTGCAGAACAATTAATAGGCGTCTTTAAGAGAGCTGTTTGATAGGCAAGACGTACCTAGCTAAATAAGCAAATAAAATTAACTCAGTATACAATAATTGCTAAAGATGATACGCTTACATTTTAGGGAGCAAGTGATCAATCACTATGGCATAGAATGAAAGGACTGTGAAAAATGTATAAGTTTCAAGATGTAGTTGGTCAATTTGAACTATGAATTTATAAACTGAACATATATCATATGGGAATATAAAATATATTGATTATTTATTTTTTCAAAATTTTACATGAGTGAGCTTTTATAATTTTCATCCAGGTCGTGTGACATGGCAATAGTAGATGTAACTCGATGAGGCAGGATGAGCCTACTCTTAGAATCATGTTCTGATAGTTTCTATCCATTCTCAGTTGAAGCGAGATCTGAGGATGGGTTTTCGTTTAAATATCGAAGTGTGTGTACAACAGTCGAAGATGACACTCCGAACTCAGGCACTCGGTTCATGGATATCGTTGAGATGATCTGGCTCTGGAGAGCGGAGTTAGAATAACTTAAGATACGAGATGAGAGTATAAAAATAGGGATTCTAAGTTTCTGATGATGTGCTGAGTAAATAACTAAGTACATAACAACAATATGCACATTAATGAAAATTTCACCTGTATAATCTACCTAATGTTAAAATAAAGAGTAATTATAATGAAGCTAAGAAAGCAATTTACATTTTAGATGGGATAAAAGAAAATATAAGAATATATCAATAATTTATATATTAGCACTCATGAATTAAATAATAGCATGTTTCATAATTAAGCTATATCGACTTCTTCTAATTCCAATACAAACTCAAATATTATATATTTTATTTGGATAAATTCACACTCCACATAATAGTGAATTAATTCCAAAATCAACTACCATAATTAAGTAGATTGAGATAAATTATAAATAATAGCATCCGAATATAATAATCCGAGTATTAATAATAGAATAAAAAATTTGATATGGAGATTAATAATCATCCTAGATACGGTGGAAAACCATAAATAGAATATAATTTACTAGAAAATCCAATAAATACATAAATAAATATAAATCGTTTGGATTGTCAAATATCACATAATAATTTTAATTCAAGTTCTTAGAAATTTAGAGGGGCCGTGAGATTCACGTTGTGACATATAACCCAGCGTACCACATTGTAATAGCAGAGATTCACACAAAGTGAGAGTTGCATAATTTAGGAAACCTCTCGGCAATCCCCACAGGAAAGGATACCGTGTTTCGCGATAGCCAAAGGGAGCGCTACAGGAGTGGAGGTCTCACTAAGATATTGTCCAAAAAGTGTGGTATCTAAAATGCAATGCTAAAAATAATATGTAAATTGAATCACGTGTTGCATTCCATGGGTTCAAACTCACTTAACTAACAGAGAATGCATTTAAAATTTAATTTTTCATGATTACCAATAATAAACATAAAAATCAATAATCATTAATGATAAATTGACTATAATATATGAGGCGCGATCCTGTAATATTATACTATAATAGGAACGGCAATAAGTCAGCATATATATATATAGTATAGGAGATTTATGTGAATATGGTATACTAAACTTATAAATAGTTTACTCACGAATATGATATAATATATCTATAATACGTATACTTTACGTAGGATATATTATTAACGCTATTATTTATATTAAAGTAATACAAAAATGTATTAAAGCCAACTCTTCAAAATCTAATAAATATAAATATTAGTGAGTGAGCTAAATATATAAGAATTGAATAATGAAAAATATATGTTTTTATAGTGTAATAATTTTGGTACTAATACAATATAAATATATACTATAATAAGATTTATCTCATCATAATTGTATATATATATATATTTATAACTATAGTAATATATATTATTATAATATATATATATATATATTGTAACTATATCTATAGAATTATATATATCTTTTTATATTATTTATATTTTAATATTATACAGTAGGGAAGCTATAATTCTATAGGGATTAAAGTATGGAATCCAGTTCGGGATTGGGCAAAAATTCCCGAGGAGTCCGATTCGTAGTGTTTATCGGTATTAAAATTGGTGGGTGGCTTGTATCGATCTCGGACTTTTAAAATTTGATATTGGCTCAATGCTGTATTAATATCATATATATATAATATATATATTCCTAATATATATATATCTATTATTATTATATATTATATTATATATAAATATATATATAATTATATATTATATATATATATAATCTATATATATATATATTATAGGGTGAGGTATTGTAATTGTACACTAATTTCAAATATATATATACTATTATATATATGTGATAACTATATATTATATATATATAATATACTACTATCATATTACACTAAATATTATATTAATATATATATATATATATATATATATATAAATATATATATATATATATAGTATTATATATTATATATATATAATATATATATCACTATATATATATATACCTATTATATATATATATATTATACACCATATACATATATAGTATATATTATTATTCAATATACTAATTATATATATATTATTATACATATATATCAGTGGCGAAGCGTCCAGTCATCTTTTGATGCGGAGATGACTGACCAGAATGAGGTAAAATAACATAAATCATTATTTTCATTTTCCTTTATATATGATATAAATATATATATATATATAATATATATATCAATCATATATACTATAATATATATATAATATATATATATACTATATAATATATATATATAGTATTATATATATATAATACATATATAATATATATAAAAAGTCTATTACTTAAAAATGAGATTAATATTAATTTAAAAATGACCAGGTAATCTCTAAATTGGTCTGATCAATCTATGAGCACCATTATTATTATTATTATTATTATTTTATATTATTATTATTATTATTCATGTATTATTATTATTACTCTTTTCTAATTTTTTTTATTCTTCTTTACTATTATTTATTATCTTATTTTCACTCTATTATTATTATTATTATTGATTTTATTAATTATCTATTAATTATTATTCATTATTATTATTATATATTATTATGTTATTATTATTATTATTATAGTATAACGTTCAGATCTGCTAGTCCAATCAAATTGCGCAAGCAAAATGTGTATAGCAAAAAAAATACAAAATTGATCCCTTCCCCAAGGATTTTGGGTTCGCTGCAAATCGTATTTAGAGCGTTTCCTATCCTCGTATTAAAGCATACGGAACTTTCTAAAAATTTCACGTGCACTTTTCATTTCGAAAATTGGATAAATTAATTCAATTCGAAATAAAGTAAATATAATTTATTATTTTAGAATCAGCTAAAACACCATAAATTTTTTATTGTTCTTAACCAAAAATAACTCAGATTAAAGTTCCTTACTTTAGCTATAATATACACTCGCTATAAAGATGAAATATTATGAAAAAAGCTTAAAAATTCAAAAATAAAAAATTGCAAAAATTTTAATTCTTTGGAAATAATATGTATTTAATGGGAAACTACTTTGAAAGTGTCCTTATTATTATCATTATTATTATTATTATTGTTATTATCGTATTATTAAATTATTATTTATTATTAATTATTATTTATTATATTATTATTATTATTATTATTATTATTATTATTGTTATTATTGTTATTATTATTTTTATTATGAAATTAATAATATATTTGATTTTTTCCTTTTTTTTATTTTTGCCTCTTCC
This sequence comes from Trachelipus rathkii, assembly GCA_015478945.1. Lineage (NCBI taxonomy): Eukaryota > Metazoa > Arthropoda > Malacostraca > Isopoda > Trachelipodidae > Trachelipus > Trachelipus rathkii. Next base: position 15,991 of record JABUQX010041747.1, read on the forward strand.
TTTTTCACATATTGTAAAATTTTGGGACTATTTTTTTTTTAATAAACTAATTTCTTGCCTCCTCTCTCTCTCTCTCTCTGCCATCGAAAACAATGATATTAATACAATATATATATCATATATATACCCCCATAATATATATATATATAACTAATATATATATATATATATAACTATAGTATTACTATATATATATAGTAGTAACCCACCAGTTTGAGATCCCCACTAAGGCTGATGAAAGAAAGTTATTTTAATGTGGTATACGTGGGAGTGGTACAAATGGTTGGATTAAAGAGAGGTTGTGGAATAGAAAACAGTGTGTACAACTCAATGGCAATAAATCATCATGGACACATAGTGAAGAGTATGATGTCCCATAGTGTTCAGTGCTAAGGTCCACTATTCGTAACTCTATTGTATTATATCTATATATATCCTATAATATATAACTATATATACTGATATATTATATATTATATATATATATATATATACTATATAATTATATAGAAGTATATTATGTATATATATATATATAATATATATATATACTTATAATATAATATATATAATAGCTATATATAATAGATATATATACTATAGTATATATATATATAATATATATATGATATATATATATATAATATATAGTATATACTTATATATTATATACTATATTATATATAATATTATATTATAACTAAGATTTAGACCATGGCCTTAAATGCAAGGTTTCTAAGTTTTGCAAGATGATACCAAGTGGCCACCTCAGGTTAGAATACGTGAAATTATAAAGATCAAATGAATTGATAAACTTCTTGGGTGGGCAGATAGGTGGCAATGAAAATTTTAATAGTAAAAGTGTAAGGTTTTCTTCACCAAGGTTTACTCAACATAAAAGTTTTATCTTACGCATATGAACTGGGGATTGCACTTGAGTCCTGGTGGATCAAGAAAAAGATTTAGGAGTGATTATAACGGCAGAAATTTGAAAGTAAGTGATTTGTTTGGAAGCAGGAATAAAGCTAATAAGATGTGGGCATAATAAATCACAATGTTATTTACAAGAGCCAAAGAAGTATAAGTAAACTGTATAATAGCTTTGATAGGCCAATATCACAGTAATGTGCACCAAGTTTGAGCCCCTTATTACTAAAGCAAAGACTTTGAACCTCGTTTTGCGAAATTTGTTGGAATTTCACACAGATTGAAAAGAGTATCTCTTGAGAGAGCCTGCGGATACTTCTCAAACCATTTGTGGATATTTTCAATGCAGAATTGGGAGCCCTCGTTTTCTTTGATCTCAATTTCAGACGCAAAAGCAAACACATCGCAAATGACGAAATCAAAAGCTCCTCAAATGACACGAGACCGTGACAGAAAGATTCGAAGAAATGTAAACCCAAATTTGAAGAACCAGATTTGGAAGAACTGGTTAATGCAGGTTATCTTGTTGTTTAATTACCAAGGGGACCATGAATTTTCTTGAGAGCTTTTTCCAGATTAACAGAGATTTTCTCAGAGAACCCCCCAGTAGCTGTCCTGAAATATACATTTTAAAGAAGGATTGGGGATTGTGAAGTCACTAAAGGATGTTATTTTGATTTGGCAGAACGAGGAGTGAAAATTAATTTTAGAGACTTTAATAACCTCCTCACTAAAGATCAAGCAGCGCAGCAGACAAAACAGC
>JABUQX010041748.1:5000-13148 GCA_015478945.1 Trachelipus rathkii
GAGCCCAACGAGGACATGTGTCAGCTGAGAAACACACTCTCAAAACACGGAGAGGAATGCCCCATGGCTATTAGCATTCCTGACGTCGATAGATCTCAGGATCTCATGCACCCGATCATGTATATTCAATTTATCATGTATATGTATAATAATATACATGTATAATAATAATAATGTACAAGAACCTCTACCACTGCACCAATCAACATTTGCAAAAAAAAAGAAGGCATCTTGGAACAGTTCTCAAGTCCCCTACTTTGATATCACTATGTGAAACTCGGCACTAATTTAAATCCGTAGAAGGGTGTTTTGAACACCTGCTAGTGCTACATGACATTCCGCTGGAATGCCCCTGGGTTAGATAAGCGACCAAAAAAATTCAAGCAACTGTTGCAGCGAAATTTATAATAATAAGGCGGAGAAAATTTTCTCACGCTCCAGGAATCAACCATTGGTAACCTAATCCACCTCCTCAAAAAATAAGGCATCTTAGAACAGTTTTCAAGTCCCATGATTTGATATAACAATAACTGTTGCGACGAAATTTGCAATAATAAGATGTAGAAAAATTTCCCTCGCTCCAGGATTTGAACTGCTGACAACAGTGTCCCCCTTAGACAATGTACATCAGTGTCTACCACTGCTCCAATTTCATCTCTCAAAAAAAAAAAGACATCTTGGAATAGTTTTCAAGTTCCCTCCTTTGATATTACTGTGTGAAACTCGATATTTATTTAAATCCATAGAAGGGTGCTTTGAACCCATGTTGGGGCCGTTGTTCTTCTGGGGTCGCGCTTGGGTTAGAGGAGTGACCAACCAAAGTCAAGGAAGGCCGATACTGACACGACAACTGTTGCGACGAAATTTGCAATACTAAGACGGAGATAAATTTCACTCGCAGTAGGATTCCAACCATTGACAACAGCATCGCCATTAGACAATGTACAGATGTCTCTACTACTGCTCCAATTCACTTCCAATTTCATATATATATTATATATATATATATATATATATATATAATATATATATATTAATATATAATATATACTATAATATATTATATATAATGGTTCAACGTTGAAATCAATGACGAGATTGATTTTTTACCCCTTTTGTATTGAAGGTAGTCAGAGTAAAGGAATGAACAGCTTCGAAATGACCTCAGGAGAGGTCATTGATGATCAATATGTAATTGAAAATTCTATGCGGGAATGAATGGTGAATTGGTTAATGAATAAAATGTTATTCTATTCATAGCAGGAAGATAAAAATATATGAAAAGAGGGAAAGTAATCAAATATGTATTATCCTCATTATCCTCATTATGTATAGCTCTTTTGTAATAGAGATTAACGTGAAAATAATTTAAGTTTATTGTTATCTCTTTTGTAGCAAAGTGTTATTAAAAAAGAATTAAAATATCTCAAAATATGAATTAACCTTACTATGTTTAGCTTCCTTGTAATTAAGTATTAAAAGTGTTATTTGAAAAGAATGAAAGTAACTCAAGATAGAAATTAATCTTTAAATGCTTAGCTTAAAATATGAATTAATCTCTAGATTTTTAGCTCAAAATACAAATTAATCTCTAGATGTTTAGCTTAAAATACATTATATTTATTAATCTCTGGATGTTTAGTTCAAAATATGAATTAACATATAGATGTTCAACCCAAAATACAAATTAATCTCTAGATGTTTAGCTTAAAATATGAATTAATCTCTAGATGTTTATAACTCAAAATACAAATTAATCTTTAGATGTTTAGCTTAAAATATGAATTAATTTCAAGATGTTTAGTTCAAAATAGAAATTAATCTCTAAATGTTTAGTTCAAAATACAAATTACTTTCTAGATGTTTTGTTTAAAATATGAATTAATCTCTAGATGTTTAGTTCAAAATACAAATTAATCTCTAGATGTTTAGCTTAAAAATTGAATTAATCTCTAGTTGTTTAGCACAATATACAAATTAATATCTAGATGCTTAGCTTAAAATATGAATTAATCTCTAGATGTTTAGTTCAAAATATGAATTAATCTCTAGATGTATCACTCTCTTCTTAAAAAAAAGAATTATTAAAGAAGAATTAAAATATTTGAAAATGTGAGTAAACCTCTTTATATTTATCTTTTTTGTTATAAAATATCATAAAAAAAATATAAATATAAATATAAATATAAAATATAAATTGACTTTTAAATGATTAGCTCCCATATAAAACGAGAACATAAGTAAATAACAAAAGTAATGGTAAACGGTAAAAGTTATGGGGGGAAAAAATAAAAAAGGGGGAAATTTTGTTACTTTTTCTTTTATGCTTTATAATATGTCAAAAGTAAATTAGTTTTGCGTTAAAATATTAACCCAGAAGTAAGTATTAGACATTCCACCAGACTATTTCAAAGCAACAATTATATAACAAAAAAATTATATCAACAATAACAAATAAATAAATAATAAAAATTATGTATGATATTAATAAATAATATTATAATTTAGGGGATAAAAAATGAATAGCATTTGTCTGAAATGATCTTATGTAAGGGGGTCTGTGACCTGCCATACTTTAGTTACTATGTTTAAATGAAACTCCGCCCACTTTCTATGTTTAAATGTAACTGCACCCACTTTCTATGTTTAAATGAAACTCCGCCTACTTTCTATGTTTAAATGAAACTCGGCCCACTTTCTGTTTAAATGAAACTCCACCCACTTTCAATGTTTAAATGAAACTCCACCCGCTTTCTATGTTTAAATAACACTCCTCCCACTTTCACTTTCTATGTTTAAATGAAACTCTCCCTACTTTCTATGTTTAAATGAAACTCCGCCCACTTTCTCTTTAAATGAAACTCCGCCCACTTTATATGTTTAAATGAAACTCCACCCACTTTCTATGTTTAAAAAACTCCGTCCACTTTCTATGTTTAAATTAAACTCCGCCTACTTTCACTGTTTAAAAGAAACTCCGCCCACTTTCTATGTTTAAATGAAACTCGGCCCACTTTCTGTTTAAATGAAACTCCGCCCACTTTCAATGTTTAAATGAAACTCCGCCCGCTTTCTATGTTTAAATAACACTCCTCCCACTTTCACTTTCTATGTTTAAATGAAACTCTGCCTACTTTCTATGTTTAAATAAAACTCCGCCCACTTTGTATGTTTAAGTGAATATCCACCCACTTTCTATGTTAAAAAAACTCCGTCCACTTTCTAGGTTTAAATAAAACTCTGCCTACTTTCACTGTTTAAAAGAAACTCCGCCCATTTTCTATGTTTAAATGAAACTCCGCCCAATTTATATGTTTAAATGAAACTCCGCCTACTTTCTACGTTTAAATGAAACTCGGCTCACTATCTGTTTAAATGAAACTCCGCCCACTTTCAATGTTTAAATGAAACTCCGCCCGCTTTCTATGTTTAAATAACACTCCTCCCACTTTCACTTTCTATGTTTAAATGAAACTCTCCCTACTTTCTATGTTTAAATGAAACTCTGCCCACTTTCTCTTTAAATGAAACTCCGCCCACTTTATATGTTTAAATGAAACTCCACCCACTTTCTATGTTTAAAAAACTCCGTCCACTTTCTATGTTTAAATTAAACTCCGCCTACTTTCACTGTTTAAAAGAAACTCCGCCCACTTTCTATGTTTAAATGAAACTCGGCCCACTTTCTGTTTAAATGAAACTCCGCCCACTTTCAATGTTTAAATGAAACTCCGCCCGCTTTCTATGTTTAAATAACACTCCTCCCACTTTCACTTTCTATATTTAAATGAAACTCTGCCTACTTTCTATGTTTAAATAAAACTCCGCCCACTTTATATGTTTAAGTGAAACTCCACCCACTTTCTATGTCTAAAAAACTCCGTCCACTTTCTATGTTTAAATGAAACTCCGCCCACTTTCTATGTTTTAAAAAAACTACCTACTTTCACTGTTTAAAAGAAACTCCGCCCACTTTCTATGTTTAAATGAAACTCGGCCCACTTTCTGTTTAAATAAAACTCCGCCCACTTTCAATGTTTAAATGAAACTCCGCCCGCTTTCTATGTTTAAATAACACTCCTCCCACTTTCACTTTCTATATTTAAATGAAACTCTGCCTACTTTCTATGTTTAAATAAAACTCCGCCCACTTTATATGTTTAAGTGAAACTCCACCCACTTTCTATGTCTAAAAAACTCCGTCCACTTTCTATGTTTAAATGAAACTCCGCCCACTTTCTATGTTTTAAAAAACTCTACCTACTTTTATGTTTAAATTAAACTCCTCCCACTCTCTATGTTTAAATGAAACTCCGCCCACTTTCGTTCGGTTTCAGAAATTGCTAACATGAAAATGAAATTAGTTTTTAAATTTGTGGAGCAACAAAACGTTCTGACCAGACGCTTTTGTTTCATTTATCTCTCTCTCTCTCTCTCTCTCTCTTCTCTCTCTCTCTCCTCTAGAAATTTGTATAGATTTATATGCTTATCCTATATATCATATATATATATATATATATTTATATATATATTAATATACATTATATTAAATATATATAGAATTTTAAAGAAGTTGATGGAAAAATTTTACACATAGCTTATAATAAAGATATATATAATATATATATATATATATATTGATATATATATTATATATATATATATATATATATATATATTATATATATATATATATATATTATATATTAATACTATATATATATAATATATATTATATATTATATATGATTATATTATTACATATATATATATGCTCATTAGCCACATGCTCAATTGGTTACGAAAAAACAAGAAAAAGATGGAATCCTAAAGACACTCGAGTAGCCACGATCCACTTTACGTTGAAGTTCTAAGCAAAGATTTATTATCTTCATTTGTCGAAAATAAATGAATACATTAAATAAAAGAAATAAATTGTAGTTCGTAATAGTACAATTGCATATATATATATAATATATATATATAATATATATATATATTATATAATGGTATATATATATTACTTTATATTATATATATATATATATATATATATATATAATTATATTCTATTATATACGGTATATATATATAAAGTAAATTCACTACACATGAACAGATTTTAGTGCTAGAAATACTGTAATACTGATACTATAATACTAACATTATTATAATACTAATACAAACATTATAATACTAATACTAATAATAGCATTACTACAAATATTTCCCTCTTATTACTTAGAAAACACTCCTTAAAATTATTTCCATTATTTTTTGCGTTGAAATATTGACATAAATTTTCTCGATTCTATGACACTCAAAATATATTTTATGTTTGTTTTCCTACTCAATTCCATCTTCTTAGGCTCTAGTGATAAGCTTACTGCATGCTCGACAACTTGGGTGTGACAAAGAATAGGAGGAAGTTCAAGGGGTATTTTGTTTATAGGTTTAAGTAGATCATCATTTGAAAAATCTTGTAAAAGTGTTGGGTAAGTCATAGTTTCCTTGTTCCAGTCGATCAGTGGCGTAAATAACGCCCCCGCAAGCCCCGCGGTGCGGGGGGGCGCAGCAGCAGAGAGGGCGCACGGCAGGCAAGAAGGATGAGCACTTTTTCGATGAAAACTCCATAATGAAAGCTCTCTCTCTCTCTCTCTGTCTCTCCTCCTCCCTCTCTCTTCTCATCCTCTCTGCCGATCTCTCTCTCCTCGTCTATCTCACTCTCTTCTCCTCTTCTCTCTCTTCACTCTCTCCCTCTCTCTCCTCCTCTCTCTCTCTTCTCTCAATTTTCATTTTATAGTTAATTTCATTTATATTTTGAATTGTTTATCAAAAATCATCCTAACTTCAGCAAAGAGCTCTGAAGTAGTTGAGGCGACAGCATTAAAAGACAAATGTCTACCTTTTCAAGTTTCATTTTATTTGCTTGTGTTTCAAAGAAATTTTTAGAAATTAATTTTAAAATCACTCACACACACACTACAGACATATTCCTGGATGAACGCTTCCAACTCCTTTTGTTTTGAGAGAAGGCTATGTTACCTAAACATAAAACCAGTTGCGAAGAGAGTTTTGAGCAAAAGCTCAGTGGAAGAAGGCCCAGAGATATTGCAAGAAGCGGCAAATTGAGGACTGGTACGTTGCCGTATTAAACGCAGAGCAAAGTGACAAGCTCTTTGATGAGCTTTCTAACCTAAGATGTTGACTTCATTGATCTTTGCTCAATTTTAAGGGTGATGGTTTTTTACAGAGCCATTTGATATTACTAATGGCCAAGTGGACTCGGAGGTTCCAGAGTATAAGGAAAATGAAACAGATGTTTTGCTTTTTTGAGTCCTTACAGCCCTTACAGAACAAACCGATAAGAGTTCATGGAGTCCTGCTGACAAAGTTTATAACAAAGAAATATTGAACCGACGTGACAAGTTCAATATAGTTACGGAAATTGTCTGCCTCAGGAATGTTGTGGCAAGTGAAAATAAAGAAAGAAATAATGACAAAAATTAATACAAGGTGACAGAATTATTCTGTTGATTGAAAATAATATGTGGTCTTGTAGTATTCCAGACGTGTGTAAAGCTTTTATAATGTTTCTAGATCTGCTGAGACTTCATCATCTGCTGAGAGATCTTTTTCAAAATGAAAACTAATAAAAAGTTTATTTAAATGAAGTACCATGATGACCGTAAGGTTAAGTGAATTGGCTGTACTTGGCATAAAGTATGATCGGGCTAGCGCAGACTAGACTTCGGAGAAATTAGTTGCCGAAACATTTTGTGATGCAGAAGAGACGAAAGGGGGGATAATGAGCATTTAGAAGACTATTAATGTCAAAGTTAAAAAGTATGACAAATGTTGTAGCTTTTATTTTGTAAGTTTTTCTTTAATTTTACCAATAGTAATGTTTAACCCATAAAAAAAAGGCGGCATCTCTGCTCATATTATATTTATCCTTTATAGGTATATATAATATATATATATATATATATATATATATATACTATATATATATATATTAGTAATATTATATATATATATATATATATATATTATATTAACCTTTTTTCATACCTTCTCATACACTCTGGTTCTTTTGTAATGCTAATGTGATTTTTCTTTGATATATACAAGAAAACTTTTATTGTCATTCGTTCCAAAAACTCTATCCACCCCGTCCATGACTAAAGGGGGCGCACAAAATAAGTCGCGGGGGGGCGTAACTGACCTTAGTACTATACTCGGCGCACACTGCAGTCGATCATTCCAGTATATGCAGTAGTAGCTTGGAAATTAATATTAATGGGCAAGACAAAGCTTCTCATTGTTCCTCTTGCTTTTGCATTTATTATACGATGAAGGACTGTCTTTCTCACCTCTACTCTAAGATCCGTGATCAGTGAAAGCAAAATGCTCTTTGGGAGGGCAAAGTATGGATTGTTCCTGAGAACACTTTCCATGATTGTACGATGCTCGTCCTTCTGATTTCTGATGAGAAAAATTAGGTAGTAAAAATTCATAGCATCTTCTGTAGCTTTTGGATGTTTAATTTAATCAAAGCCAACATGTGGCATAATATTTCTAATATAAATGAAACATAGTCTGGGATTGTTCCGGATTTGGTTGTTGGAATCGTAATAAGGACTTGGGTCCACTATTCGGAAAAATGAGCACTCCATTTTAACGCCCACCTAAAAATGGCATAAAATTCTTTGATTTTTAAATGTTCTTTTAAAGGGAAAAAAGCAAACTGGCTTTCGTCTTTTTCGGGTGTTTTTTTATGTCAGTAGTAATTTTTTCAGTATTTTCATTTTCCAAAACCTATGTTTTTGATTTTTCCTTCAACTTCGGCAGGATTGGGGATTGGCCTCCAACTTGAAAATCTACCTAGATGGGGTCTATTACTACAAAATCCAAGAATTAGTTTTTTTTTCTGATTTTTTGTGAAATTTGTGCTGCAGGCAATGTAAAAATTCATTTTATTTGGTTCCAAAATTAAAAATGTGCCGTATTTTTTGTCTGGCTTATTTGTCAATAGGATGAATTTTCAGAACATATGTGTCTGAGGAGATGCACATTTTTTATTTAGATATTCTTTGTATATGCAGAGTTAAGTCTTGAAAAACAAGTTTCCATAGGTTGTCGTTT
>JABUQX010041749.1:0-38152 GCA_015478945.1 Trachelipus rathkii
CTTCCTGGATATCGTTTAAAGGTATTTATAACAAAGAAATCTAAAGTTTGGAAAAAAAATTAGCATTCAGTACTTAATCCACTTTCATGTAATACATTTGCGACTCAATAAGTTAGCAGTGTTGAGATATATGCTTTGAAGAACTCTAAAATTACTCACATTCTGGTGTAGCAATAAAGCCGTAGTCGAGCTTAGGTATATCGTTTAAATGTTATTAACAAAGAAATTTAAAGTTGAAAAACAATTTTAGCATTCATACTAATCACTTTCATGTAATAATTGGAACTCCTAGGTAATTTAGGCATGTGTATGAGGATATCTTCTTTGAAGAACTCAATAATTTTACATACATCATCACCCCAAGTGTACCAATAATGCGTAGTCGAGCTTAGGTATATGGTTTTAAGTTTATAACAAAAAAATCTAAAGTATGAAAAAAATGTAGCATTTTTTACTTAAAACACTTTCATTTAATAATTTGGACTCTAGGTTAATTTAGGCAGGGTTTTGAGGTATTCTTTTTTTAAAAGAAACTCTAAATACTTACATAAGGCTGGTGTAGCAATAAGCGTAGTCGAGCAGGCTATATCGTTTGAAGACTTTCTTCAGGAAAATTCTTAAATAAAACAAAATTTAGCATTCATACTAAATCACTTCATTGTAATAATTTGGACACTAGGTAATTTAGGCAGGTGTTTAAGGTATCCTTTTTGAAAAACTCTATTAAAAAAATTACATTCTGGTTTAAACAATAAAGCGTAGTCGAGGTAAGGTATCTCGTTATAAGTGTTATAACAAGAAATTTAAAGTTGAAAAAAATTAGATTCATACAAAATCACTTCATAATATAATTTGGACTCCTAGATAAATTTAGCACGTTTTGAAGTATCTTCTTTGAAGAGCTCTAAAATACTTTACATTCTGGTGTAGCATAAAGCGTAGTCGAGCTAGGTATATCGTTTTAATGTTATAACAAAGAATTCTAAAGTTAAAAAAAATTAGCATTCATAACTAAATCAACTTTCATGTAATAATTTGGGCACTCCTAGGTAATTAAGGCAGCTTTTTGATTGAAGAACTCTTAAAATACTTACATTTGGTGCTAGAATAAAGCGTATCGAGCTCACGGAATACGTTTTTTTTAAGTGTTATAGAGCACAAAGAAAGTTTAAGTTAAAAAAGTAATCAGCATTCATACTAAACCAACTTTATGTAATAATATTTGCACTCCTAGTTTAATTTAGGCAGGTGTTTGAGGAATCCTCTTTGAAGAATAAAAATATTAAACATGCTGGTGTTACTGTTCTCGGAACTAATTCTGTGAGATATTCATCGTTTTAAGCGTGTTTATAACAAAGAAACTAAAGTTGAAAAATTAGCATTGATACTAAAATCAGTTTCATGTAAATAATTTAGACTCCTAGGGTAATTTAGGCACGCGTTTGAGGTATCTTTCTTTGAAGAACTCTAAAATACTGTCATTCCAATCTTCTGTAGCAATAAAGCGTAGTCTAGCTTAGGATATCGTTTTTAAGTGTTATGAAACAAAGATACTCTAAAGGTTGAAAAATTAGCCTTCATACTAAATCAACTTCATGTAATAATTTGGCTCCAAGCCTTGAATTTAGGCAGGCGAGTGCTTTAGGGCTATTTTTCTTTGAAGAACTCTTAAAGATACCTACATTCTGGTTGATTGTAGCAATATAAAGCTTAAGTCGAGCTGAAAGGTATAATGTGCGTTGTTAAGTTTAGTATCACAGAACATAGTAAAGACGTATACATTCGGCTTCCTTGATAATGTTCAAGTTAATAGTTTAGGACCCTAGTAATTTAAGCAGGTGTTTGAGGTACTCTTGAAGAACTCTTTTAAAATACAAACATTCTGGCCTGTTGTAGCATGTAACAAGCGTTAGTTCGGAAGCTTAGGTAATATCGTTTAAGTGTTATAAACAAAGAAAAATTTAATAGTTGAAAAAATTAGCATTCATATCTAAATGCACTTTCCATGTAATACATTGCGACTTTCGTACTAATCTCGCGGCTAATTTAAGCTAGATATGCGTTGTTTGATGGTATCGTTCTTGTAAAAAACTCTAAAAATCACATTATCATACTTGTAGCAATAAAGCGTAAGTCGTGACAGAACAATTCTAACATATCCTATCTCTCTATTTAAGTGTGCCAACAAAGAAATCTAAAAGTTGAAAAATTTGATCGCCTTTATACTAAATAAACATATTCATTAATTAATTTGGACACTTAGGTAAACTTTAGCAGGGCATATTGAGTATCCTCTTGAAAAAACTCTAAAAAAAAGTATCATGTATCAATAAGCGTAGTCGAGGTTAGTATAATCGTTAATAAGTTTAGAACCAAAGGAAATTTTAAAGTGTGAAAAAATTAGTATTCATACAAAATCACTTTCATTGTAATAATTTGGACTCCTAGGTAATTTTAGGCAGGTGTTTGAGGCTATCTTCTTTGAAAAACTGTAAAATACTTACATTCTGGTCTAGCAATAAAGCGTAGTCGAGGTTAGTTATATCGTTTTAAGTGTTATAACAAAGGAAATCAAAGTTGAAAAAGTTAACATTCATACAAATCAATTTCATGAAATAATTTGGACTTCCTAGTTTTAGGAGGTGTTTGAGTTTTTTCTTTAAAGAGCAAGAAACTCTAAAAATTTCTTACATTTTGGTTGTTGTAGCAAGTAAAGGCGTAGTTGAGCTTAGGTAATCGTTTTAAGTGTTATAAAAATAATTAAAAGTTAACAAAATTAGCATTCATACTAAATCACATTTCAGTTGTAATTAATTTGGACTCCTTTATGGTAATTAGGCAGAAGTTGAGGTATCTCTTTCGAAGAACTCTAAGCACCTACTTACAATCTCTTCTTAGGAGGCAATACAATAAGAAAAATTGCAAATGGTAAATCAATCTTTACGGTATATGTTTTATTACTTTAAACAAAGCAAATCTTAATCAAAAAGAAATCGAGCATACATGCTAAATCACATTTCACTGGAACGAGATAAGCGACACTCCTAGGTAATGTTAGGCAGGGATAGTTGAGGTTATATCTTCTCTTCAAACCTTCTAAAAATAAGCGTACATTCTGGGTCCCTGATATGGTGTCTGTTGGATAAAATCTAAGCTAATGCGTCTTCTCTTATTTTTCATCATCACGATCTATTCTTGGTAGCAGTCCGTTATCACATTCCCGGATAGATGATAGTGCTGCTTGCCTTATTAACATCTCTGTCGTTCTTGTAGCAATAAAGGCGTTAGTCGAAGCTTAGGAATATATCTTTAGGTCTTATAACAAAAGAAATCTAAAGTTGAAAAAACTTACTGTTAGTATTCATACAAAATCACTTTCATGTAATAATTTGGACTCTCTAATACATTAGCGCAGACCTGCGTTTGAGTTATTCTTTTTAATATAACTCTAACAAATACGTACATTTGTGACATACTGTACCAATTAAAGCGGTAATATCTAGTCGAGCTTAGGTATATCATTTTAAGTGTTTTAACAAAGAAATCAAAAATTATACAAAAAATTATCAATTTAAACTAAAATCACTTTTCATTCATTGTAATAAGTTTTGGACGCCTTTAGGTAATTTAGCAGCAGGTGTCCAGCGCGTTTTTTTGAACGGGCATTAGACTAGCCGATGCAGTTATCTTCTTGAAGAACCTCTAAATTACTTAACATTCTGGTGTAGCAATAAAGCCGTAGTCGAGCTTAAGCGTATATCGTTCTTTAAGTTATTAACAAAGCCAATATCTAAAGTTGAAAAAATTAGCATTCATAAATAATTTCACTTTCATGTAATAATTTGCGACTCCTAGGTAATTTAGGCAGGTGTTTGAGTATCTTCTTTTTGAAAGAACTCTAAAATACTTACATTCTGGGTAGCAATAAAAGCGTAGTCGAGATTAGGAATATCGTTTAAGTGTTAAAAGGAAATTTAAAGTTGAAAAAAACATCATAGCATCATAAAAAAATCCACTTTCATGTAAGAATTGGAACTCCTAGTAATTAGCATGTGTCATTGAGGTTTATCTTAATTCTATGAAGGAACTCTAAAAAACAACATACGGTGTTACCAAGGAACTCTTTATTAGCAATAAAGCGTATGTCGAGCTAAGCTGTTATATCATTAAGGTTACAACAAAGAAATCTTAAAGTTGAAAAAAATTAGCATTCACATAAATTCACTTTCATGTAATAATTTAGACTCCTAGGTAATTTCGGCAAAATTTCGGTTTATTTTTGATTTATCTTCTTTGAAGAACTTAAAATATACTCGAATATATATATAGCTCCTTTTATATCTGTTTAGCTTTTGTATAGCAATGAAAGCATAGTCGAGCTAAGGTATACCGTTTTAGAGTGTCTTTCTATAACAAGAAAATTGAAAGTTGAAAAAAATTTGCAGTTATACTAAATCACTTCATGTTTAATAATTTGGACTTCTTAGTAATTTAGGGGCAGGTGTTTGAGGTATCTTCTTTAAAGAACTCTAAAAATACTTACATTCTGGTTGTAGCAATAAAGTCCGTGTAGTCCCGAGCTCTAGTATATCGTTCGTTTTAAGTGTTTATTAACAAAAGAAGAAATCTAAAGTTAAAAAAAAAATTAGCATTCATACTAAAATCCTTTCAGGTAAATAATTGAACACCTACACCGGTTAATCGTGTGAGGCGAGAAGTCTTTGAGTATCCGTCTTCCTGAAAGAACTCGAAAAAAAACATTCTAGTGTAGCAATAAAGCGTAGAGTTGAGCTTAGGTATAATCTCGTTATAAGTGTATAACAAAGAAAATTTAAATTGTTACGATAAAATATAATACATACAAATCAATTTACAGTTATAAGAGTATATAAACTCCGGATAATTAGGCAGGTGTTTAGGCTTTGAGTATCTTCTTTGGAAAAACAGCTCTTACATTATATTGAAGGGAAAACTGTGTAAGTCGAGTTTCCTTATATGTATTTTGCAGTTATTAACAAAGAAATCTGAAAGTTGAAAAAAAATTAGCATTCACTACAAAATCAATTTCATCGTAATTAATTTGGTCACTCCTACGGTATTTTAAGGCAGGTGTTTAAGGTATCTTCTTTGAAAGAAGTCTAAAATTCTACATTCTGCTGTAGGCAATAAAGACGTAGTTGAGCTTAGGTATATCGTTTGAAATCCTGAACAAAGAAATCTAAAGTGAAAAAATTAGCATTTCATACTAAATCACTTTCATGTAATAATTTGGACTCCTAAGGTAATTTAGGGTGCGTGTTTGAGGTATCTACTTTGAAGAACTCTATAAATACTTACATTCTGGATTTGTAGCAATAAAGCGTAGTCCGGCTTATATATATCGTTTTATTGTTATAACAAAGAAATCTAATTTAAAAAAATGAGCATTCAATACTAAATCACTTTCATGTAATAATTTGGACTCCTAGGTAATTTTAGGCAGGTGTTTAAGGTATCTCTTTGCTGAAAAACTCTAAAATACTACATTCTGGTGTAGCAATAAAGGGCGTATTCGAGTTAGGTATATCGTTAATCGTAGTGTTATTAACAAAGAAATTTAAAGTCTGAAAAAACATTAGGGGCTTTCAAGTACTGAATCACTTTCATGTAATAATGTTGACTCCTAGGTGATTTGGCGTGCTGGAGAGAAGAGAGAGATAAGACGAGAGAGTGCGAGAAGAGAGAGATGGTTGTGAGCCCGGAAGACGAGGATATGAGATTTACTTTGGGAGAGAAGAACTCGTAGAAAGAGAGAGAGAGATTGCTCTCCTTTAATAATTTTGAAGCCAATTGTTCTCCTCGTATTTTCAAATTTCGTCTCAAAACGTAAATTAAAAAAGAAAGAGAAAAAAAGAAAACCTTTTTAAAAAATAGCTGTATTAAAATTTTACATTCACACAAAAGAAGGTAGAAAATCTTTACATGAAGAGGAAGCAGCAATTAGATAGCCGTAGTCTAAGTTAGTAATCAATGCGGAGCGAAGAGGGGGGGAGAATCGAAATGAAAGCTTGAAAGTGGGGGTATTATGGGGGAGTGTATAGGATCAAGTTAATGACTAAAATTGGACGTTTTAAGGGTATAATACGGGTGTGAGAAAAAAATTTGTTATGAGACAGTGATTTTGTAAAAACACAGGAGAGAGATTCTTAAGAGTTATCGTAAAGTTTGAGGAGATAAATGGCAATGTTCTCGACTTCGCTCGAACTGCAACTCGATATTCCATTTTGAATAAAGACTATTGCTTGAAATAACCTTTATTATCTCGATATGAACTGGACCAAATTACATGGGACTTGCACTATTATTTTTGTTTTAAACTTTTAGAGCTAACATTCATTACGCGATACTAATAATAGTTTTACTATCGATTTTATTAAATGTTACTGAAAGACATGAAGGAGTTTGGATCGTGGAGGACAGATACACGTTTCCATATAGGATGGTGTCACCTGACAAGGGACTTTAGTAATAGATTAGGCATCTACCCAGAGGTGTATGGTTGGCGGTGTAACAAGGGTGAATTAGTTAGAGATATATTTCATCTATATATTATAGTATATAATTATAGCTATACTATAATATATATTATACATTTTACTGGTGAGTGGTTAGTAAGTACTCAAATAATAAGTGCGTAGTCTAGAGCTTTATGAGTATATTATAATATAATATATAAAAATTCTTTTTAATATACAAAAGAATAATCTATAAAGTTAGAAATTAAATAAGCAATTTCTAATATATAATAAATTTCTACCTTTCATAATAAAAAACGTTTTCTTTACTTATATAGTATTATAAATTATATCATAAGGTATGTTATTGATATATATATATTAATCGTTTCTTGAAGAGCTCTAAATAATACTTTATCCATATCTGGTGTAGTCAAATAAAGCGTTAAGTCTGAAGCTTTAATGGTATAATCGTTTAAAAGTGTAACTCAAAGAAATCTTAAGGTATAAAAAAATTAATTAGGCAATTTAAATAACTAATATTCACTTTCATGTAATAATTTGGACTCTAGGTAATTATTTGGCCAGGTGTTTTGAATGTATCTTTCTTTGAAAGAACTCGGGAAAATACTTACATTTCTGGTTAAGCTCAAATAAGCGTGTAGTACGATGCATTAAAGTTTAATCGTTTTTATGTGTAATATAATATAATACAAAGAATCTAATAAGATGAAAAATATTAAGTAACATTATTCTAATACCTAACATACTGTTCAAGTAAATTAATTGTGAACATTCCTAAGATATGGTAAATTTTAGTGCAAGTGTTTTGATAGTATTCCTTATACTCTTATTAGAGAAGGAACTTCTAAAATACTTACATCTTGGATATTGATATAGTCAATATAGATTCCGTCGTGCGAGCTATTACATAGCGGATGTATCGTTTTAAGTGTTATAACAGAGTTGAGACAATATGAAATTGTCCAATCTGTTAAAACAAAATCAACCCAGCAAGAGCGAAAAAAAGGGGAAATAATAGGCGAATAATATCATACTAGAGGTGCGAAACATATATGCTAAATGAATAAATAAGTGTGTGAGAAAACACCAGGGTGAGATTTAGACAATAGAGAGGTTTGTATAGAAAAGGGAGTAAAATTCTTCTCGGTTGGAGAAAAAAAGAGCGTGCTTAAAAATTTACATACAGTGAACATAGGGGAAGAAAAGAAAAGTTGAAGATTTTAGAGGAAGTAGATAAAAACCATATAAACACTAGAGATCCATTCAATACTCTGCACATCAAAGACTAACAATTGACTTTAAAGAGTGTTAATCATATACCTACAGAGGAAATGGAACATAGAAAGTTGTAGACAAAATTAGCATTTACAGTTCCATGAATAGTCATGTTATAGTCACGGTAAAAATAATTAAGACTTACTTTATGTTTTATATAGTGATCAGGCTGTGCCGAATTTATCATGCTACTCTCTCGAGAAAAAAATCTCTATAAACACTTTATTTACGTTAACTCTTATATTTTAGCAATTATAGAAATCGACGATAATAATCGAAGAGTTAAAGACTTCTAAACGTATATTATAATCGGATATATCTCAAAGTGTAGTATCTTTTACTAAGGAAATCAAAGTAAGGTAGCACATATAAATACATATAGAGAGAGAAAGAGATCTAGAGATTAGAAAGAAGAAAATAATAATTTTTACTAAATCACTTTCAAAGAGAAGGGTGAATAGAATTGAATGGGACTCCTTAGTAGTTGAGAATAATTGAGGGAGCAGGTGTTTGAGGTATCTTTTTTAAAGAACTCTTAAATACTTACAATTCTGGTATGTAGCAATAAAGCGTAGTCGAGTTAGGTATATCGTTTTAGTGTTATAACAAAAGAATCTAAAGTTAAAAAAAATTAAGATTCATTCTAAATCACTTTCATGTATAATTTGGACTTTTAGATAATTTAGGCAGGTGTTTGAGGTATCCTCTTTGAAGAACTCTAAAAAAAATTACTATTTTGGTGTAGCAATAAAGCGTAGTCGTGGTTAGGTATATCGGTTATAAGTGTTATAACAAGAAATTTAAAGTTGAAAAAATTAGTTAATTGCGATAGCAAACTCCTTCATGTATATTTGGACTCCTAAGATAATTAGGCAGGTGTTGAGGTATGTATCTTCTTTGAAGAACTTCAAAATACTTACATGCTGGTTAGCAATAAAGCGTAGTCGAGCTTAGGTATATCGTTTTAAGTGTTATTAAAAAGAAAAAATCTAAAGGTGAAAAAAATTAGCATTCATACTAAACACTTTCAGTGTAATAATTTGGACTCCTAGGGTAATTAAAGCAGGTGTTTAAGGTATTATTATTTTGACTAACTCTAAAAAAAATTGGCTCATTTTGTGTAGCAATAAAGCACGTAGTCGAGCTTAGGAATATCGTTTTAAAGTGTTATAACAAAGAAATTAAAGTTAGAAAAATTAGGCATTCATACTAAATCACTTTCATGTCAAAATTTGGACTAGTAGGTAAGTAATTCAGGTGTTTGAGGTATCTTCTTTGAAAACCTCTTAAATATTTACACATTCTGGTTAGCAATAAAGCGTAGTCGAAATGAGCTTTAGGTATAAACGTATTAACGTGTAAACAAAGAAATCTTATAAAGTTGAAAAATTAGCATTCATTTAAATTCACTTTCATGTAATAATTTGGTATCCTAGGTAATAAGGCAGAGTGTTTGAGGTATCTTTTTGAAGAACTCTCTAAAATACTACATTCTGGTGTTATAATAAAGGGTAGTCGAGCTTAGGTATATCGTTTAAGTGGTTATAACACAAAACCCAAATCTAAAGTTCAAAAATTTAGCATTCATACTAACTCAATTTCATGTAATAATTTAGAACTCCTAGGAATTAGGGCAGGTGTTTGAGGTATCTTCTTTAAAGAACTCTAAAATATTTACATGTTTTGTGTGTAGCAATAAAGCGTAGTCGAGCTTAGGTATATCGTTTGTAAGTGTTATAAAACAAAGAAATTTAAAGTTGAAAAAATATTAGCTACAACTTAAATCACTTTCATGTAATAATTTGGTATCCTAGGTAATTTAGGCATGTGTCTGAGGTATCTTCTTTGAAGAACTCTAAAAATATACATTGTACTGGTGTAGCAAAAAGCGCGTATTCGAGCTTGTGTATATCATTTTAAGTGTTGCAACAAAGAAATCTAAAGTTGAAAAATTAGCATTTATGTACTAAATAATTTCATGTAATAATTTTGGACACCTAGGTAATATTAGGAAGGTGTATTTGAGGCTATCCCTTGAGAACCTGAAAAAATTACATTCTCTGTGCAGAGTAAAGGCGTAGTGAGGGGTTTAGGTTTATCGGCAGTATAAGGTTCGTATATAACAAAGAAATTTAAAGTTTAAAAAGTTGGTAATTCATACAAAGAATCACTTTCATGTCAATATTTGGGACTCCTAGAGAATAATTAGGGCAGGATGTTTGAGGTTATCTTTTTTATTTGGAAAAAACTTAAAATACGTACATTTCTAGGGCAATCGTGTAGCATAAAAGGGCGTGAAGGTCGAGACTGATATGTAGTAATCGTGTTAAGAGTGTTATAACGAAAAGGTAAATCTAAAGTTGATAGAAAAATTACGGGCGAGTTTCATACAGAAAATCAATTCAGTAATTAAACAGATGATTTGGACTCTAATGTAGACGAGGTGTTAATTAGCAGAGGTTTCTATGATGGTTTAGGCGGTACGATTCTGTGATATATGAAAAGAAGCGTGAGAACTAAAGAATGTATTGAAAAGTGACGTCAATACATATGCTAGAAGTGAGTCTATCTCTAACTGGTCTAACTTTCTGAATCTCAAACTAAAATTAAAGAGATTGAGAAAGAAATAAAAAAATTAAACTTTTCTTCCCTGATAGCAAAATAGTACATAAGGCGTTTTCTTCAGATAGTTGATGGTGAGCTTCTTTCACACTCAATGGGTTTATGCTTTTTAGGATTGTGTATAGACAAAATAAAAAAATGCTCCTATTCAAACATTACATAATAATAATACTAAAATCTAGGCGTGATTTGAGGTACAATGTAATTGAAATATATTGGGACTCCTTGGGGGGGAATCGAAATTTAAGCAATGGGTGATATAGCTGATAAAGGTGGGATGGGGGGGTGGATCTTCTTTATATAGTCAGAAAAGGAAATACTGGCTAAATAATAACTTTTACATTCTATATAATATAAAAAGCAGATATATAGAGAGCGTTAGTCGAGCTTAGGTATATCCATTAATATATGGTTGTGTATATATATATGCGATATCTAAATGTATAATTATATAGAAAATTGAGAAGCAAATATGACTTGGATGAGAATGACGAAATCACTCATAAGATGTGAAGTTCAAGTAAGTTTTGGGGACTCCTAAGTAATTTAGGCAGGTGTTTGATACGTATTCTCTTTGAAAGCCACTAAAACAAATACGTACATTCTAGTCTCGATTAAGCCAAATAAAGCGTGGGTCGAGCTTAGGTATATCGTTTTAGGGTTTGTCTTATAACAAAGAAATCTAAGTGTTTGAAAAAATTAACGTTCATACTAAATCACTTTCATGTAATATTTGGGACTCCTAGGTAATTTAGGCAGCGTGTTTATGACGCGGGTATCTTGCTTTGAAGAACACTCTTAAATACGTATACATTCGTCTGGCTCTTTTGTTAGCCAATAAAGACCGTCAGTCGAGCTTAACTGGTTATTTATCTGTTTTACGGTGTCCCTATAACAAAGAAAATCCTTAAAGTTGCAAAAAATTAGCATTCCATTACTAAATCATTTCAGATAATAATTTGACCTCCTAGGTAATTTAGGCAGGTCGCGTTTGAGGATCTTCTTAAAGAAACTCTTTAAATCAATTAGCATTTCTGTCTCTGTAGCAATAAAGCAGTAGTCCGAAGCTAGGGTATATCGTTTTTAATGTTATATCAAAGAAATTTTAATGTGAAAAAATAGCATTCCATAACATAAATCCACTTTATGTTAATAATTGGGACTTCACTATGAGTTTAGGACAGGTGTTTGACGGTTTATTTCTTCATGTTGCGAAAAATCTCTGTAATAGTAACAATGATACAATATAACTTTCAGAAGTGAAGTTTAATTTTATTATTGAGTCTGGATTTTCTAGTTCTTTTTTGTTGGATTTTTGATAAAATTTAATTTGGGGATGGTATTAAATATTTTTCAATCTAGTGTTATTACCTTAATTTACATTAAATACACATATTACACAGTAAAATCTAAAGTTGGAAAAAAATTATATATGTTTCATATCTATATATATTCTCAATATATTTTTTGGAACATTCGCCTGTTAATATTATTGGCAGTGTTTTCATTTGTTTATTGATTTAGCGTTATCATTTCTCTCTTTTGAAGAGCTATTATATATCCTTTATCTTTACCCCTTTATTCTTTTAATTTTTTTTTTTTTTATTGTGTCCTTCATTTCTAATTTTTAGTGTTTTCCTTTTTTTTTTATTATATTTTCTACTTTTTTTAATTCAATGTTTTTTGTATTAACTATAATAGTCACCGTAGTCGAGCCCCCTGTTTCTATGGTTTCATCTTGTTCTCGCATGTTTTTTTCATGCGTGTATCTCTCTGAAGCGAAATCATAGCTGTACAATAGTATATGGAAGTGTAAGCCAATTTCATAAGTGATTTATTTGTCTTTTCTATAGTATCAAATAAATTTGTAATCGTGCTCTTCAGTGTTAATTTTATAAGTGGTGTGAACTTTGATTTTGTCAATCCGTGTATCCGTTCCTCCTTCATTCACTTTCGAGCGTGAGAAGATCATCATACGAATCAAGCCATTATCCCCTCCCCTCGTCATAAGAAACTCCCAATAAACCAGGAGCATGTAATTTTTACATCTTAAAAGCTTAATAAAGGTATATTATACGTAATTTTAATGATGTATAAATTATAACATAAGAATGTATCAAAAAATTGTTAAATAAAAAATTAGGCATCATACTAAATCAATTCAGGTAATAATTTGGACTCGATAATTAACTATCACATAAATATTTTATAATTGAAGACATAGATTTAGACCACCCCGAATTGCGTGTGTGTGGGTGAAATGTGCCATATAGAGTTTAATCAATAGGGATCATTTAAGTATGTCTAGTATTATAAAGAAAAAAAATACAATTAAAACGTGAAAGAGAAAAAAATTAGAAAACTTTAGACTGAAGAAAGGGCTACCGCTTTCATAGTGGATGAGCTTATATAATTAACAGAAACAAGATGCAGGGAGAAAAAAAAAATAATTTTACTTAATAGTTAAGAATTATTGGCCCGAAGAGAACTGCGTGCGTGTCAACAATACTTACATCTAGGATGTATGTAATTTGAATGTGTCAGTAATTGAGCTCTCTCCATAATTACGCTCCAAAGAGACCGAATTTATTGATAGCAATGAAGAACGCTCGGCTATCGGTTCTCCATATATAAATGTGTATAAATATATATACAAAAAAAATATATATTATTAACCTTAAATGGGTGTTCATTCATATCGTACACCAATGTTTTTACATGTAATAATTTTTATGATTTTATGAAATATAGATGGTGCCTACCCGATCTTTTATCATGTGAATTGTGGTTTTGATAACTGCGTATATGGCGTTCTTGTCTACAAAAGTCTCTAAAATACTTACATTCATATCGTTAGGTGATTCTGTTATTTAGTCTCGATATAAGGTGCAGTACACGTACCGGCCATAGTTACTTATATGTATATCATATTTTGTGTTATTACTAATGTTATAATTATAATTATACACCTCAATATAATGATTTAAAATATAAATTAAATTAAGTACCAAGTGTGCGGAGTACTATAACCACCCAGCTCTTCATGTAAAATTCATATAAGTGATTCAATTATTATTGGATGGTAATTAGCGAGGTGTTTGATTTATATACCTACTATCTCTTGGATAGAAATACTCATCTAAATTTAACATCTGGTGTAGCAAGAAAGAGTTATATTTGACCACGTTACTGGACGGTTTAGCACCACGTGGTATTATATATCTCGTTATATACTTAAATAGGTGTTTATAACATGTTAACCGATGTCTACAGTCGAAAAATTATATGTTTCATTCTATAATTTTAAACTAACATGTGTCATGTCAGAGTTTTATAATGGCGAACTCCTATGGTAAGTTTTATATAGCTGATAGCTGATATTTGAGGTATCTTTCTACTTGAGTGGTAAGAATAATCTATACTCAAATCGATCTTTTAACATATCTAGTGTTGTAGCAATTAAAGCGTTATATCTCGAGCTTAGGTATAGTCTGTTATTTATTTATGTTTTATAAGCAAAGAAATCTAAAGTTCGAAAAAAGACCAACGTTTAATTTAAATCACTTTTAATGTACTTAATAGTCGAGATCATTTCGCTCAATAACTTTATACGGTACTCCTAGGTAATTTTATAAGACAGGTTGTGTTTGATTTATCTTCTTTGAAAAACTCTTAAAAATTAAAATATCATTGTCTTGATTTCCACAGACAATAAAGGGCTGATGTTACGAGGTCATTAGTTGATAATTTCCGTACGAGTATTATAGAAAGGGTCGTAAAATTAAAAGTTTTGAAAAAATTTGTTTCGTTTTAAAATCACTTTCATATTTTACTCTCTCTCTGAACTGCCAGGTTAATTTAGGCCAGGTGTTTGTAATGGTTGCTCACACATCCTGTTCTACTGGTTTTGGAGTGAAAGTGAAACATCTAAAAATATGTGAGAGGCTGTCATTTCTTTCCGAGAGATACTGGAAGATAAGAATATGCTCTCTCTCAGTTCTCAAGAGAGGCAGGTGATGAGAGTACAGAGCTAGGGTGAGGAGAGATATATGCAGTTTGAGATTTAGAGTGTGTAATGATACAATGTAAAGAAGTGTAAAAGGATTGAAAAAAAGAAAAGAGAAAAGAAATTAGCATTCGAATGATAAATGCGACTTTCGATGGTAGAGTGAAGATGATGTATTGGGTGCTCTATCATATTCATGCTTCTAGGTAATATTTAGATCGGCTATGAAAATTAAGCAATGGTGGTGTGTAGCAGAATGTTAGAATGGTAAATTAAAAAATGTACAATATACATATACTCTTAGCCTGGTAGAAGAACATTCTGTGGAGAGAAGACTTACGTGAAGTCACAACAATTGCGTGGGTAGAAAATTTTGTAGATTCTAAAGCAAAGGCACGAGAACCAGATAAACATCGCGTGAATTAAATATGTGTAAGCAACATCACTTCATAAATTAGGGATAAAACCTTGATAAGTGTCGAGCCTTTTAAGAGAAACAATAAATAGTATCGGATAAACAGTATATTGATAAGGTGTCTTGTTCATACTATACAAGAACAGAAAATACAGTCTAAACAACCTTGTATGTGTGATAAAATTAGCATTCGGTAAGGAACAAGGGATATCTAAAGTGACGCGACTTTTCTTATGTAATATGATTTGGACGTGCCTTTAGGTGGTTTCTGTGTAGTAACAATTTGAAGTTTTAAAAATGTGTTTTTTTAAACCGAATGGTTGCAAGAGTAGGACTCATTGAAGCGGGGTTATTTTTGAATGTTTATATTATCGGAGGTATCTTCTCTATACTGAGAGGCAAGAAGAGCATCGTGAGAACTAGTTATACTAGTTCTATTCTTGCGGACGACGACGCGCCATGCGCCAAAGGGCCGTTAGCTTCAAAACTTCCATATAGATATGAGCGCAAATATAAGTGTGCACAGGGTGTTGTAGGTCAAGCTCATAAGTATTATCGTTATTGTGGGGTATTTTAGTTCGCAGGGTAAGCATAGTGACTAAGCGCTCAAATGAGCGTCATGTATTGCGTAGAAAGTTGATGTGTGCCAAAAATTGACGAACCATTGAGTGTGAGACACTGAAGTGTCGAGTGACATTAAAATCATAAAAATGTGCGAGTGCGTTGTATAACTCACTCTATATACAACGTCCAACTCTCACCTCAGTATGGAATGTTTAGACTATTGTAGTGAGGTGTGCAGGAGCTCTGCTCTACGTCTTTTTTGAGATTAACCTCCATTTAATATAATACTTATACAATTTACTAGATATTATATAGTATAATGTAGCAATAAAGTGGGTAGTCTAGAGACTGAGTGATATATCTTTTTAAGGTTATATTATATAGTAGTATATATAATATATATATTTAACATAAATAATTAATATAGTATTGATAAATATATATAAATATTATAGTATATATTTCATATTATATCACTTTCATGTAATATATATAATTTTAGATCTATAGATATATATTGTTGATCTTTTAGTGTACAAGGTGTTTATATGTATATTTTATATATATATTTGGATATTATTTAATATCTTCTTGTATGAATTAACTCTATAAATATATCATATACAATCTGTTGTAGCATAAAAGCGTAAGTCGATAGCTTAGGTTGATTATATCGTTATTATAAGTATGTATATTTATATATAATATAATACAATAGAAATATTCTAATATATTAAATAAATAAATAATTTAAGCATTTACATATAATCACCTTTATCTAATTGTAATATTAAATTTTGGACTTCCATAGTAATATAAATGAGCAGTGTTGAGTGATTATATATCCTTTTATTGTGAGTGAGAAGAAACTCTAATATATAAACTAATCATATCTGGTATACATATATATATATGCTAAGCTAATAATAAATTGTAGCTCTCGTGATGAGCTTTAGGCTATATATTATATATATCTCAGTTTTATATGTTTCATATTATATTATACATATAAGATAATATCTAAAGATAAGTAAATACATTAAGAACCGCATTTAATACATATAAAGTTTTCCTGATAACATCTAATATGTTATATATATATATATAAATATATATATATATATATTTATAATTTGCGTAACTTTCTATAGGTGATAAACTTTATAGGTAGGTGTTTTGATAGGATATTTCTTAGTAAGAACTCTCTAAAATACTTACTAAATATTTTATAGTTATTATATATATATTATATATATATATTATTATATATATATGTATTTATTAGCTCCCAATAAAAGCGTAGTCTCGATGACTTAGTGATATATATCGTTATTATATCTTTAGAGGATATTATTTTACAAATCCAAATCTTTTAAAGAGGTTAATAAAAATAATGTAGAGCATTTTTCAATACTATAAATCACTTTCATAGTAATTATTTATAAATAAATAAAATATTTTTTGTAGGGTAGTATAGGACTTATAAGTAATATAATAACTTATTTTTCCTCATTTTTTATCCTTACTTAAGGGTTAAAATTTATTAATATAATTTTATTTATAAAATAGGTGAATGTTGTAGTCATAAATAAATATATAAAGTGAGGTAATTATAGTATGTATTGACGGTTAATCTATCTTATTTTGAGATATAAGAATCTTTACTATTAAAATATCATTACATTTACTGTGATATATATATATTGAGTTACGTATATATGTAGCAATTAAATAGCGTGATTATATATATCGAAGCTTAGGTAATATCGTTATATATTATTTATTGTTTATTTATATTTCTTTTATTTATAAATTTATATTTAATTAAATGTATTTCTCCGAACAACTATCATTTAGACGCAGGCAAATGCCCTTTTTCACACAAATGACTAAAGGTCGATGGCTCATACAAAATATAATAATAAATAATATATTAGGGTAAATAAATAAAAAAATTACGATAAAACTAACATACAAAAATAGTAAAATTTATAGAGTGCGAAAGTGGTTTGCAGTAAAGCGCCACACACTCTCGTGACCCTTTTGGACCTAACGCACATTCCTTAACTCAGGTGGGCCACGACGCGCGACTTAAATAGAGGAAGAATTATTATTGGAGGGATATTGCGAGAAAAATAAAAGAAGGCAAGGTGAGGTCTCTAAAAGAGAGTAGCAATCTGTGCATAAGACGATAGGAAGGATAGATGCTACGACAGTAACCTCGATTAGGAGTGATCTTGAGTCTTTCACAATAAATTTCCCAATCCAATTTTATATACAATGATGTAAGTAACCAAAAGAAAGTGCACCTACATATGTGTATCGGAGAGAGAGAGACGAATTAACGGCACAGTTCGTAGGTAGGACTATGCTAAGCGATGTTCATTGAATAATTTTGGACCTCCTAGTTGAAGGTTATATTAGGGCTATCGTCGCGGTAGTTGTGCACGCTATGCCGTCTCTTTGTGTAAGAGGCTATAAAATACTACTCTATATAGCAATAAGTTACTGGATAGGGGCACCTACGTCACGACGCAGTGAAAGAGGGTCAAGGGGAGTCAGAAAGTGCGGGACAGTTTATAAGCCTCCTAGAGCCTGAGCTTCAACTCTATCCAAAGAAGGGTGGAACCGGTATGTCTCCACACGCCCAAAATATAGATGCGGTCGAGGGATCAAAGGCTGTAGGTCCTTCCACAGCTACAAATCCAAGAAATTCTTCTGCTTTTGGTTTTTGTACTGTATCTGAGCCAGAATGAAAACTGTTCCACTTTTATCACTGTATCTTGAGATATATCATTTGCCAGCCCTGTAAATCATTGTCAATAGGGCCATAAAGGATTTACTTTTCCCTGAATTTGATCGTCAACTGTCAGTCTGTCATTGATGATTCTATATCAGAATAAGAGCATTCTATAGTGTCAAAAGGTTGACTAAAAGAAGTTGATAGATTTGGGAAGAATTTTCGTAAATGATAAAGACGATTGGGACGCAAAGGACAAACTCTGGCAATGGAGAGGCGAGCCTCATTCTAGCGTAAACCTTGACTCTAATACAGGATTTCTTGTTACTCAAGATAATATTCGCGATACCAGGTGAGAAAAATGTTCCCTACGTTGTTCACAAATGGAAATTAGCTTTCTTAAACTTAATAAGAAGATAAGTATCTTGTTATAGGTGATATTTTTCTTATTGAATGGTAGATTGGTAGAATGGGATTAGTACATCATTTTGGTATATATATATATGTAGATATGTAGATATATACTCTTTGTTTTATACACTGTATATGGATTGCTCGTGGTAAGTCGGGGCGTTTAGGTATATCGTTTTATGTGTTTGATACACAACATTCTTATGGCAAAAAAGCGCGAGATATGTATATATGTTTATATATATATAATATATTATAATTTAGCATTTATACCAGTAGAAATAGTCGTTCATATGTATAATAATATTTGGTATAAAATTGCCTCATTAAAATACGATGCTATAGTATCAGAGCGACCTACAATTCAAACAGTTTCTATATGAAAGAACTTTTGAGATAAACTACTATTTACTAATATATAATAAATATACTATACATTCTTTAGTATATATATATATAGTTATATATGTAGCAATTAAAGTGGCGTAGTTTGATGATACTAGGTATATTTACGTGTATTTATAAGTGTTTATAACAAATGAAAATTCATTATATGAGTTCATGTGCGAAATAATAAATATACTGATAACAAATCATTTCATACTAATAATCAACAACTCCATATTACTGACGAATTAAATATGAATATTCTGTATTGTTCCGAGCAACTAGACAGGATTAACGGACCAAGTGTCCGCATGTAGAATTCTATTACAGGTCAGGTGTTTAGTAAAACAGTAACCGTTATTTATTTCCGTGATATCTTCTTTGAAAACTCTAAAAAAACTTTATATATATATATATATAATTCTTCGATTGTAGGAGTAAAGCTTGGAAGTTAAAATGCGGTGCTTACGTATTAAGGTGTACTCGAGCAATTGAAATATATTTGGAGAGTGATTGCTAGATATCGTATTTAGTAATTACATATGTTAAGTTGTAAGTGAACATTTATACGCAGATATATACTATCATAATAGAATAGTTTGATTATGTAAAAATAAAAAAATTAGGGCATTCATACTTTAAACATTTCATGTAATTATATTTTACTGGTGGTATACCTCTAATATATAGTCCACATTTAGCCTCAGGACAAGCTATATTTGTGGCGTGTTTGATGAGCTATTTCATTATTCTTTGAAACTCTAAATATTATATATTTAATACTTACATTATATGGTATATATATTGATTTATTAATAGTACAACGGAATAGGTACTGAGTTAAGTCGAGTCATTAGTTATATCGTTTTTATAATGTTTAATATATATATATATATATATATATATATATATTATATAATAAAGAAATATTCTAAAAGTATTGAAGCTAGTAGTAAATGGTCAAGTGAGAATTTCACTTAGAATAAATGAATAAACTGAAATCGTACGATATTTCGTACCATATAATATATGATTTAATATTATTGTATTTCTTGTGATACAGTCATGTTTTCAGTCCGTTTATGGTAATAATTACGTCTTTTCGCAACTATGTGTTGAGCGAGAAACTCATTCGGCAACAGTTCATACAAATTATGACCGTGTTAGTAACAAATTACATCTCTCATGGGCTCAACCAATAGAGAGAGAGAGAGAGAGAGAGAGAGAAGGGACGAGGTCTTGAATTAGAGTATCGAGAGAGAGAGATGAATGGGAGAGAGAGAGAGCAAAAAAATCTTTCTTTGAATGTATGTCTACTCTTCATTTTACTACTAAATTAAAAAGAAAAAGAAAAATAAGAACAACCTTCTAAAATTGAAGTCCACGCACGAAAGAATAGTATAAGCGCTCGGATAAGTTGTAGGAGGGGGGGGGAGGAGGGGAAAGAAGTAATGGGAGAAGAGATAGTACGTGGATATGAAAGAGTATGCAATAAAAAGGCATGAAAAATAAGTGGAACGCTTAAATCGGAATAAGGACATGAATTTAAAAAAACAAGCAATACAATACCTTTCATTTTTACTTTAAATCACTTTTCAAAGTAGTGGTCGAGGTAATATGAGATACACATTTCACATTGGAGAAATGGAAGTGGGAGAGAAATATCAAAGTGAAGCTCAATTTTTCATTCAATTCCTTTTGTTAACTATTGTCGACTGTGTGTCAACTTTGTTAATATATGGTGAGATAATAAAAGCAAGACAAGCAGGTAATTTTCTGTAAACAAGGCTTATATATTCAGTAAATGGAAACATAGATTTTTGTTGCAAATGATTTTTCTTCTGGTTTTAAGCGATTTATATCTCTCAGTCTATTCATAAGTCTTTAAGTAAATATTCTGCGTGTTAACCATTTGACATTTGCGCCTTTTGATTGTTTTTAGTACATATTTGCTCTTAGGCAAAGGGATGGACTCGGATTTTAATGAAATTTACTGAAAATGATTTCAAAATATCGTTAAGAATTTTAAAGTTATTAAAAATAATCGAATAAATGTTTGTATGACCAATAGTCTTAAAGCATATTAATATTGAGACACCTAGAGTGTTTTCTGTTTGTAAATAATTCTGATCAGTGTGGTTTACTTTAACAATTTCTGGCTAATCTATGTATCCGTGGTCATATTAGAGTGATACAGTAATTGGTCGACCATATATCAAAAGACATTGAGATCATAAGTAGTGAGTTGAGGTGAGCAAAAATAATATTAGCATATATTATATTATATAACTATTATTAACTTTATTATGTTATTATTAATTTTAGTATATATACTTACCTATATGAGTAGGTATATAATATTATAAGGCTAATGATGTGTTTTGATATATATATGAGTATATTATTACTATTATATTTTTGAGTCTAAATCAATAATATAAATAAATTACTTACATTATATTTATATAGGATTATATGTTTATATATATTATTATAATATATATATAATATATATTTATATATGTTTATAATATATATATATATTTAGTGATGTATATATATTATATAAATGTTATTTAGCATAATATAAATAGTACTATATAGATAGGCATATGCATGGCTTAGGTATCATATCGTATATTTATTATATATATAGTGTTATATATATATAATTAATAATATACCAATATAAGTAATAAATATCATAAGGTTGTAATAAAAATATTAAATTAAGAATATTATCTAATACTATAATAATTCAATTATATACAATTGATGCTAAGACGAGGTCATATATCGTTGGTATATGGGAATTTTAATAATTTTGATTAAGGTCATAGGTGTTATTTGAGTGATATAATATATCTATGGTATCTTTCTATTGAGAAGAACTCTAAAATACTTATACTCTGGTGAAAAAGTTTTGTCTATTAGTTTTATATATATATATATATATATATATAATATATATATATTTATATCTATATATATATATATATATATATATATATACATTATAATATATCATATATATTATTATATGACTAGTCTAAATAAAGCGTTATTAAGTACTGAAGCTTATAGTGATATATATATACTATTTTAAGTACTTATATATAACAAAAGATAAATTATTTAATAAAGTTGATAATAATAAAATAAATTATAAGTCATTTTCAATTAATACTAAATTAATATTACCAATATAACCCTTTCAATTATTAAATATAATTATGGTTTTTCCAACCAAATTTAATGTTTATAGTTTTAGTATAGTTATCATATATATATATATATGTTATTTAATATATATACTGATATCTATTCATTATATATATTTGAAGAGCATAATACCAAGATTTTCCCTGGATAATATATATATTTATTATATATTTTGATTATATAATATATATATATATATATATATATTATATGATATTAGCAATTAAATAAGATGTAGGCGAAGTCTTGTAGTATATCTATATATATTTTAATAATGTATTATATTAATAAAACATAAAGAAAATCTTAATAAGTATATAGAAAAAAAATTAGCATTCTTAATAAATCACTTTCATGTAATAATTGACACTCCTAGCTTAATTTAGCAAGGTGATTTTGATATATACTACAGGGGTAATTCTTTCATTTTAGTAAGAACTTACTAAAATAGCGACAAATCTGTTTATATATATTATTGATAGCAAATAAAGGCTAGTAGTCGGATGATATTATGAGGTATATTAATCGGTATTTTTAAAGTTATATAGTATATATATATTAAAACCTAATACAAGAATTCTAAAGTAAAAAAATATATAATTTAAGCTTTATAAATATTTAATCACCTTTACATATATGCTATATAATAATATTTATAATATAGATCATCCTAGGGTAATTATAAGGCAGTATAGTGCTTTATGCAGGTATATATCTATATTTGAATCAACTCTAATAAAGTATATACTCCTACTATTAGATAAACTATATTATTAGAGGAATATATTGGCAATCAACAAAAATTAATTGGTGCAATGATTTCACGCCAATTATACCATAGTCGTAAAATTTTAGATGTTTGGAAACGTGACCTAATTTATATAGTTTTTAGTCTCTTTCCTGTAATAATATTTTATATGGGTCTATTTTTATAACTTTTTTTAATATAGACATTTCATCAATGGATTAAATCGTAATAATGTATTATCATATATATGTATATTTTAATATACAATCGGATATATTTATGAGCGAAGTCAATAATTTCGATAGTTTCCAATTGAGACAAACTATTTTTCATCTACGTTTCTAATGTATATATCTTGGACTCCAATAACGGATATTTTATGTTTTGAACATAGGTAGGTCCAGCATATATGAGGTAGAGTTGTAGTTAGTGAAATTTTTTTATTTTCAAATAAATCTTAAACTTAATAATTTTAATTACTTTTCTTATGTCAATATTATTTATTATACATTTTTAAAACTTATATTCCATATTGTCGTGGTTTTTTCCAGTTTTGTACATATGCACTCTATAAAGACGAATATTGATTCGATCTGCATGCTTATCAGTTTTCCTCTAATTCTTACGATTTTCATTTATATTCATCGTGTTTTAAAGATGTATTTCATGTTTTTTCTTTTTTTCCTTATATTAAACAGAAATCATATCTTATATATATTTTTAAGTAATAATAGCGTTTCATTATTTTTATTATATAATTCATAATTTTCAATTATTTAAAACTTTATTTTACAGTGTAATATAATATATATATTTGTCGGAGTTTATCTAACTGACCCTTTAGTCTCAATTTAGGCAAAAGGAAATAAATGTTGAGATTTTGTTAATTTCCGAAACTGAACGGATATATGTTCCTCACGCTAGAAGATTAACGTATAGTGTAGAGATATCTTAGTCACATTTATTTGATTATTCATCTTTCCAGTGAAAAGCAAATCAGTGTGGAGAGAGATTGAATAGCATAATTTACGTGGGTAAGATTCACACGCGTTATAGAGCTCTAGGCCTCTCGCTAGCGTTCTCTCAAACGAATCAGTGTTAGGATGATAGTGATTCTGAAGATGGATCTATAGATAATAAGTCTTAACTAATTTTTCTTATTCCTTCTTTTTTTTACAAAATTTGTTAGTAGTTATTTCAATTATTAATTTATTTCTGAACTTATTTTTTATAATTTATTTACCTATTTTAGGTACATAATATACCTTTTATTAAATTTCATCTTAAATCGCATTATACTAGAGTGTGTTATCTTTCCATTATATTTTAGTTTTTTAAACTTATTATATATGAATGATTTAAATAAAAGAAACTTCTATTCTAAGATATAAAATTTATAAAACCGACATTCTAGGTATCCAAGCGGTTGGGGACAAGCTGAAAAGGTGCCCCCCCCCCGTCCTAAGCGTTCCTCCATTTAATCATTCCGCATGCTGTTAACCACTCACCCACTCCCGCCGAGATGCCAACGAACACATCATACCATCAATAGAACCATCTTTCTTAGCAATGCAGTTGAGACAGCTTTAGGAGTTGAAGACCCTCCCGTCACACTAGTGAAAAATGGCTACCTTCTCTTTCAAGCTGCTACCTCGAATCAAAGTTCAATCTTGTCATTATTAACGTCTCCTGGAGATGTCTCTGTTATTGTCAAACTCCAAGGGGATCTTTATTTTTGATATTAAAATGCTCCCCTATGCATAAGAAACGAAAAAATTATAGCTTCTTTACTTATTCCTTGAGCGCGATCTTTCAACAGAAGATGAATTTACTCAATAATGCCAAATCGTAGTATTGATGAACTTAATGAGTATATTATTCGATATTTAATAGAGTTTAATATTATAATAATATGTATATAATTAATTTAGTGATAATATAATATATAATAATTTGGTATTCGCCTCAGTTGAAAATACTTTTGGAAAGACTCCCATATTGTAATATAAATATTTATATTAGTATTTGTTATATTAATAATTATAAGCGAGTTTTGATAAATGGTTAATCATCTTGGAAAACAAGAATACGTCTAAAATAACCCTTACATCTAATATATATATATAGTACAAGCTGTTTATGATTAATATAAGATGTTTATTAACCAAATTATTGGTAGCGAATAATTTGGTCAACTGCTCATACAATGTTGTTTGAGCAAGGAAGGAGACGACTCAGGAAGTAATATATCGCTTTATTATAATAAAAGAAATGATTTATCGATTATAATATAAAAATCAAAAGTTTAGTAACAAAAATTTACCCTCGATTAAAATTGGCCAGAAACTGAAAATTTAGGAATCTTTTTTCTATTGTTTTTTATATAATACAAGACTTCTAGATATTAAGAGCTTTCCTGTGTTCTATGCACATTCGAGAGAGCTTGTGCAAATTAGGAAGTTTTATAGTGTAACGTCAGCAAGTCTTTACATTGGCCAGACATTAGTTAAAAACTCCACAAAATTTTTATACTTTAACAAATCTATTAGGCTGTTCAATATTAATGTCAAAACATGCGTAAAATATCGAAGCTTTTATATTGAAGGTATAGAATATCGTGATAATATATAGATGTTTAAATTATATCCAGAAGCTCACTCTTGATAATTCAGTACAAATCCTATAATATATTATAAGTCTATCTAATTAACCTATTAAAATTACCTCACTGTACATGTAATAAATTTAGGATCTAATTAAATAGTATTTTTATATATATATAATTTTTATAGGAATAATATATATTATAGTGATAGTATTTTTATATTGTATATATTGTTTGAAATTTTTTTCTTTTATCTTTTTTATATTATGGTTATATATAAGTAAGGGAAAAAGAAATGCATTTCTTCTTTATAATATTAATATAATAATAGACAATATAGTGCTTTTTAGATAAATTACTGTCACAAATTCTTTTGTATCGTCGGATCAAAAAAACAAATTTTCACAGGTAGACTCTTATTAATACATAAATTAGATGTTCAATCACCTGGTTGTAGCAATAAAGCAGATATATATAGTCGAGGCTCAAAAAAATAGAGAGAAAAAAATATATCGTTTTAAAAATATAAAATAAATAACCAAAGAATTTTTAAAGTTTGAAAAAAAATTAGAAACATTTGCATACTAATGGATGTGAACCATTATATTTTCACATGTTTCTAGGGTCCAAATATTGATGGTATATTAGGTTTGGCTAGGCTAGGCTTCCTCGTGATCAGTTCAGCCAGTAGGAAAAATAGATATCGCATTAGTCGACTCATAGGTTAACAAGTTAGTATTACTTTCTATTGTATCATAGTATAATTCGTAAACCTGAGAGTGAAACACTCTTTTTTTTATTTTCTTGAGATCCGTACCTTCCCTTCCGGATTGTTGGAAAGAAGTCAACTGTAAACTTATATATATATAATATATACTATATATATTATATATATATATATATATATACTATATTTAGTATATTATATATTATATATATAATATGTAGGCATTTATAAAAATAACCTTATAGTACGATATCCTATATAGGTATATATATATATATTAATATTGTTTATTATAAGTGTATTATATATATTAATAATATCATATATAATATATATAAATCTCATTATAAAAGTTGTAAAATAAAAATATTAAGGCTAATTCGTACCTAAAATCACTTTTCAAGTTATATATAATTTAGGACATTCACGTTATATAGGTGATTATATTTAAGGCCAGTGTCGTTTGATAGTTAAATTTATATCTCTTTATATATAAAGTAATAACTTCTATATAATATAAATAATTATATCTTTAACATTATCTAGTATTATTAGCTCAAAAAGGCGTTATATAGTAAGGTCTAGAAGGTGATATATTATAGTATATCGTTATATTATAAGGTTGAGTTATAATATTACTACTCTATATAGTAAACCTTAGCATAACCAACATGTGCGCATGTACGCAATAGTTCTATGCATATGTGTGTATGCTATATGTTTAAGCTTAAGTGGCAGATTTTCTCGCGTATTCAAATATACACTAAATAAGATATCAAGTTACTGCATAAGTTTGACAACACTTTATCACTACAAGATGCCACGCCTTTTTCAATTACGCATATAAACACCCTATTCGAAAGTGACTTGTCAATCAGGGAGAACGAGGTTAGAGGCTTGCATAATAATAATTTTATAAAAACATGTCGATAGTCCGACACACGAATGAGCGAGAAATGCAGATAGAGTCGAAAGCATAGACTCCGACTATTTAAAAAAAAGCTTTTCGTCTGATTTTATGTATTCGTACTACCGGAGCCTATAAAGAAATGGTAGTGGCGGCGTATGCCGATAGCCGAAATAGTTTTTCCTGAAATCGTTGTGCGGCATGCCCAGGCTATGTGCACATCACTTCAAACATAAATTCCAACATGGCTTTCAAAAAAACCACTCACTACAACCACACGCAGAAACATTAATCAACCCACAACAATCGGCCTAAACTCAAAACCAACCCATAAAACAATCATAGCAATCAACATCAAAAAAGCCATTCAATACAGTACTCAAGCACAAGTTTGATCCACAAAAATAACAAAATCTAAAACATCCCAACTAACCTAAAGAAATGGATTTCACACGTCACAACTCTGGTACTGAGCAGTCACAAATATCAAACAAACATAAATTCTGTAGAACAGTAAAAGCATCAATGGAGGTACGCCAAGGCCATAGCCTACGGCCCCACACTATCAACAGTCTATTTGAACACAGGCTGATCTTCAGCAACACACAGTAACAATCAGTAAATTACACACCTACCGCAGATGACATCCCAACACGATAGGCCAGCTCACCAAACCAACTAACAGAACTCTAAACATTGCGACACAAAACCTGGATGACAATAATACCTCGAAACAATCTTCAAACATGGCTATCATCAATGCAGTCGGCCTCACCAAACTGTTCTTTAATTACATTAATTACCAATTCTAAACACAACAAGTTTGTATCATGATTCACTACCACTACCTAAAAAACATTGCTACATCTAGTTTTGTGCCCTTTACAAAAACTCCCAAAATCCGTCAGCGAGTCTAAAAAACATGTACACATACGTCACTTCACAAAACACATAGACAGACATAATTCTCATCGGGCACTAACAAGCAAACTGAACATATTGAAGAACCATCGCTGGCACAGCACTTCTACAACATAAACCATCAGCCCAGCAAAATACAATCAATACACTGCAGATGTTTAAAATCGTGACTCTAAGAGCACGTCTTCTCACAAACTCTATGGATTGCCACTTACTTGACTAAAATAACAAAGAACTCCAAATGACACTCAAAAACAAAGCAATCTAGCAAGAGTACAAATAACACGAATGTCCAGCCCATGCAGACATACACCACGATAAACGATACCTATGAACACGAAGAATACCAAAACCCAATTCCCATTAGTCATACAACATAGAGAGCGATTTATGAGGTTGTTTCTTAATATCCCAATGCTTTTCACTCAAACCCCAAACCTCCTGGCCCCAAATTGACCGTTTTTCTTCTTTTGATCCTAAATCGACCTATAGCATAACCCTCGATACACACGACAGACTTAAACAACCTCCTCCTTCAGCAGCTCTATATTACAAATTCAGGATTGAACTTACAAACAAAATCTAATTTAACTCGTCTCACAACAACCAAACAAACATCTATACCTATATTCTGAGACGTATAAAATTTCATCACACGAGCTCGAGCTTATCAATACTTCATAAAATATATCATATTATATAAGCGCAGAAAAGCATCACAAACACCAACACCAAATTACGAAATACTCGCACTCAGCGAAGTAAGCGCAGTAGCAGGTGCGTATCTCAAATGGAGCGAGAAAACATCCAAGACTGTCGGGCCATTCTCCTATGGTATTAATCGCAATACACTCATCCAACACACGCGAATTTCAAAACCTTAACCAAACTTAACCACTAGCTATTCTTTGTAAAACACACTTGGAGACTACAGCGGATTTCCAGGACACTTTCACACTTCGAGTTTTCATTCGCTATAAGTGAATGCTCGCACTCAAACATCAAGACCGATCAAGTGGTGAACAAATAACATCTCCTCTTGACCGATCTTGAGAGCGTAGACTGGGTGCATCCAGCGGAGCCACCTGGTGCGATCTGGCTACTTCTCCCAATAGATGGAGAGTGGTCAGGGTGCAGTTTGTGATATGAGTATGATTATATACTATAGCACTTCAAGCTATTATTTATACGATTATTTTATTACTACTATTATCTTAAGTTATTATATATTATAATAATTATATATATAATTATATATATTCTATTTTCACACATTTATTAGAGTATCGAAACTAAAAACCGAAAATTTTAGACTGGTTTACTTATATATATTTAGAGTCATTGATGCCACAGACTTTCCTCTACTTCTTGTAGGAGAGTTATAAATTCATAAGCTATTTCAATATATATATAATAGTTTTAATTATATCAATATAATATCAAGTAGGGAGTTGAAATATTGATTATATATATAAATTTATCTTGACTAATTAAATAATAAAATAGAGATATATATTTCAAAATCTATTAATTATACCGTTATGAATCGTTGTATATATTTATATATAATTAATATATATAATATATATATATATATATTATAATATAATATATATATACTAATTTATATATATATATTAATATATATATATCTATATATATACAGTATATTAATATTATATATAATTATATATTATATATATTACTATATATTATATATATTATATATATATATATATATATTATATATATATATAATATATATAATATTAATATATATATATAATTAATATTAAATAATATATATACAATTATATTAAATTATATATTAAATATATATTTAATATATATAAATATATATGATTAAAATAATATATATTATATTATTTATTGTTATAATAATATAATTATATATATATATAATATATATATATTAATATTTATATCCATATAAATATATTAATAATTATATATATAATATATATATATATATAATATATATATATATTAATAATAATATAATACTATATATAGAAATATATTTATATAAATATATATATCAATACTGATATGAGGGTATAATATAATATATAATATATATATATATGTATAGAATTATATAATTAATATACCCTACATATATAGTAATCTACTACATAGCTACTTGAATATAGAGGTTTAGTTTATTAGCTCAAATATATTATATAATTATATAATTAATAATATATACTGTAGTATAGACCAAGCCTCTATACCTTCATTTCTTGGCATATGAGATATAACATATTAAACTTATAGATATTACTCGAAGAGCTACTTCTCATATAGAGATAATATTATTATTTATTTTTATTTTATTTTTTCTATTATTTCTGGTCCTTTATCCACGACAGCATTAATATGAGTAATGGATCCATACACATTAACCTTAATGAAATTTAGGTAGAATACAAAGGGAAATTGAAACCATGAGGATGACAGAAATTTAAGCCTGTATCTTCACTAATATCCAAGAAAGTATTAACCCTTCGCGACAGAGTATAATAAGACCTATCTTATAATCTACAGAATAGATGGTTTCCTAAAGAAGTATTATGAGTGACGGGTTTCCTCATTACTCTTTAGTCTGCGGAGGAAAACCTACTCTTCTGGATGTGCACCGCCCTCAAAGTAAGTAGTAGTTAGTATAGAACGAAAAGTATTTGTATCCTATATAAGTGTCAGAGTCTTTTAACTGAGTATACTATCAAAGACTATTCTGTATGTTCCATATAGAGGTTAAACAATTACTACAGCAATCACTAAACTTACTTTCATTTTTATTTCATTTTACTATTGTCGGGTTCCAGTTCGAAATTTGCAAAGAAGGGATCTCGGGTCCAATATTGGCCAATGTGCTTCTTCTTCTTCTTCCATCAACCATTTGCCTGCTTCGGCAGATTCACATAGAAACTGGTTACATTTGAGACTTATGAAACATGAAATGCATCTTTATTGTAGCCTACCAACTGATATAATTGATATTGATTACTTATCTATTTATTATTTATTAACTTCTTATTATTATTATTTATTTCTATATTTATTATGTATTATTAATTGATCTGATTATATATTATTATTATATGCTTTGTTGTCATAAACCTAATTCTTTTTCTCATATTATCTGATTATTAATTTTATTTTAATTAATTACAAACTAATTATATTTATTTCATTACTAGTATATTAGTGCTTATTGTGATTCTTTTATCACAATATTCTCAGTCTTCGCACACTGCTTGTGTTGTGCACATTTGTTCGTTGCATAACAGCGACCAAATAGCCGTAGCATATCAAAGTTAATGCAAAAGCCCTCAAAGAGAGCTCTTTTCCACAACAGGAAATTCGTTCCTTATTATACTGATTGTTAGGATTATGTACTTCAGATGAGGTAATAGAATAAATTTGTATGCTTGCTAAAGAAAATCAAATATAACTAGAGATTAATTAGAGATTGAACAAGTTCTCAGTAGGTAGCATTCAGAGGATGTATTATTGTGTTAGTCATTAGGGAACATCCGAGTGCAGAGAGAATAGAAATGTGGATGAGGATAAGATACACTGATTACAGCATATAAAAGTCATAAGTGGCTAAAGTTGAAGGTAATTGGAAAGCCTCGATCAGTAATTGATTATAGCTAGTACCCTGTAGATATCGACTACAGTATCGAAACCTAAATTTGATATGATAACAACAGTATCTGTAAATTTCTTAGTAATTATGAAAATTGAATTGTGTGGTGCCTTGTAAAATTAAGTAAGAACGACTAGTATGGCAATAAAAAAAATTTCTCATCGTGGTAGTACTACATGTTTTGCTCCCTAAGAGCAGGGTCCAATATTGGAAAAAGCAGCCATCACTTTAAGCCCCCACCTTGAAATATGGACTGAATGCTAATTTTCACCAATTTTGATAAGGAAAAAAATCATAACGGTACTATCGTATGTTTTTTCCTTATCACAAAACTAAACGTTTTTTGGGTGTTTTTCTGTTTTCTTTTAATATTTTTCAGAAGCTTTATTTCTGATAAAGTTTCAATGTTAGGCTTCAACTTCTAACAATTTGTTCTAAAACGTACGTAAACACTTGAGATCTATCATAGATGGGTCCATACTGCAAAAGTCACGAAGTAACTTCTTTGCTTTTTTGAATTTGTGTCGATCTGCTATGTTAGAGAATGTGCACAAATTCTACCTTTTTGTTTTTTAAATGAAAAATGCGCGAGTAAATTATTATTTTTCTATCTACCGTAGCCATTGCGACTCAGCATTAAAATATTATCAGAGCATAAAGTAGATCTTAGGAGAAATACCATACTTTATTTTTTTTTTTTTAATATTTTTTGATGATAATTTATTCACGTTGTATAATATATTTCAATGAAAGTTTATTATTTGGTATTGACCTTTTGTAAACAAAATTTTCAAAAAAGAATGTTTGGAAATTATTAAAAAAAATTACTTTTGAACTATATCAAAAATATATCTAAGTAATATAAAAGAGTCATTTATGCTCAAAATGGCTGAATGATAACTAAATTGAAAAATTTGATGTTTATTTAGATCGAATGAGTAGAAATATAATATATCAATATTTCACTTTTAATAAACCTTTTTTTGAAAAAGTAACAGGTCACTCATCCTTCTCTCCCCCCTCGCATTCCTTGTCCACACCAAACATATACACCTCACACTCATTTTCAACCATTTTCCATTCATTACTTGAGTTTCCGTAATATATATTATATATATATATTAGGCGAGAGAGCATATTCACTAAATTTCCCTTTCTAATAATGCATCCATCACCTCTCATTCACAAACATTACTATTCTCTATTTACATCAATGGCCCATCAACAGGAGTTTCTAAGCAACATTTCGCTGAAAAGATTAGAAGGTCGCTTACGGCGGATCACACAAGGACGTTACGATGCGAGTGGAGCGAGCTATCATGGTAAATGTCGGGGGCAAATAGGAAAAGTGTTATGGGAAAGAACCCAACCCGAGAGCAAGCGTCACTACAGTCGCCTCTGACTACGCACATGACTACACTTGTGAAATTCTTTCTCCCTCGAGAGACAAGAGGAACAAAAGGGATAGGATTCTTGTAGAAAGAATCAGACACTAAGAAGAAAGGGGATTGTGGGATTAAAGAGTAGGATGTATATTCGTCATGGGGATAATATGGGTGCTCTCAACGTAAAACGTTGTACTAAGACCGATAGTGTGGAGATTAAAGGTATGAAAGAGAAGTAGAGGAAGCTAGGCGAACCATTCATAGGCACTGGAATGTCATGTGCAGACCGATGAGGTCACCATTACAAGCGCCAAATAGTGGATGTAATTTACGCGAAAACTGTTCGCGAGTGAACTATTGCTCAGTCTATTAATATAATATAGATATGCGCTAGTACTAAAATAACCAACTACCACATATTCTACATCATATAATATACTAGGATACAAGTATATAGAATAGAATATCGACACAAATTGAAAAGAAAGCCCAGCTTTATACCGCCCTTATCTTCTTTAGCGAGCTTACACCCACAAATCAATCATACCGCCCACGCTCAACCAAGAGGCCCGGCGCCGAGTTCGTCGCTCACGAGACGGTTGACGGCGCTCGCTGTATGAGCCGCTCGGCAATCACCGGCACGTGGTTGCTATTGCAGCGCCTCTGGAAGATCTACTCCGAACTCACAAACTCGATAGCTCCCCCCCACCAACATAACCTGCCGCCGCCGAGACATCGCTAATTCTGCACCTTTTTCTTCTCGGCTCTGGCCAAACTAGTATCCTCTCCAGGCATTCCTTTACTGCAACTCCAGTCAATTTTTCTTCAGCTCCCAACTGTTATTCCCAGCTCATGTCACCGTCACTAATATAGTCCTTAACCAAGCCGAACTATCATCGCATCCCTTTTCCCCATCGAAAACTAAAGCCATTTTTTTCCAGAAAAATCCACTTAACACCTTCTTCTCTACCACACAATCCCTAATGCTTTCGCTCCTCATTTATCAATTTTTTCTTACCTAACACGCCCCTAATGTTGTCCCACTGAAACACATTATGTCTTTAGACTCGTACCTTCTTACTCCAGACCATCGTTTCACTAACTTATAACAATTAACTCAGAGTAAACAACATACTCTTATGCAAGACCCTAGCGCACTCAAGACTTAGTTCCCTACATGCCACTAAGGATTTTAAATTGCACAGCACATTCCTACCATTGCATCACAGTTGTCTAACCTACGCTCGTCCATTATCCGTTCCCTTCATCCCAACTTTATCCCTAATATTAAACTTAGAATCACTGTTCCGTTGCTCAGGCATTCGCAACAGTAACTTCACATTTTGAAGACTGTCCTCATCATAACCATTATCTTACCTATCTTATTTGCAACCTACTCCTTTACACACCCTATCTAATCCCTATACCAGTCCCTCTTAAACTCTTCAGATTTGCCACAAAAACCAAGCCATTCGCATATAATAGTAGGTACCTCTCCAGTCTTTCCATTCCTCCACCATTCATCCATCATTCTAAACACCTTTCCCTGTCACATCCCCCTCTAATTCTTTCATTACCCCATCCATATACAAA
This sequence comes from Trachelipus rathkii, assembly GCA_015478945.1. Lineage (NCBI taxonomy): Eukaryota > Metazoa > Arthropoda > Malacostraca > Isopoda > Trachelipodidae > Trachelipus > Trachelipus rathkii. The sequence goes on from JABUQX010041749.1 coordinate 34,723, forward strand.
TTGAATAGCCGACAAGGAGACAAACACATCCCTACTTCACTCCTTTCATTAATATTAAACAAATGCATTTCAACTACATTTATTTTACATCACCCTTCACTTTTGTAATCCATTCTTTTTGTAATCTACTTTGTAATCCATTCAGTAAGCCTATCAACAAACTATATAATAATATATATATATTAAATAATAATATATCTATTATATTATATATATAATATATATATATATAATATATATAAAAATATATATATACGGTATAATATATTTCTTTTCTTTATCTACCTTCTATTTCCCAAGAATGGGTGTAAGGTGCGGTAACAAGTATCAGAAAAGAAAAGCAGTAGAAGAACATGACAAAATTCGAAAAGAAGCCCAGCTTACCGCCCCTCAGTACCATAATTAGTGAGAACTCGTCGTCGTCAGAAAATCCACCCCTAAGCTTCATGGGAGCGACGGACCCTCGCACCATTGGTCGATCGTCATCTTAAGTGTTCTCATCCTTGGCCCAGGTGGGCCACTAACCATACCCCCTTACAATCTCCCGCCATTCACTCCTGTTATACACCTTTCTTCTCGCCTCTACTAAACCCAACCAATTTCTCTCCTTCAAACATTCGTTTATCTGACTCAATCCACTTTTTTCTTCGGTCTCTCCAGCCGGTCGGTTCTCAACACACTCGCCACTATACCATCCGCTTAACCAACCGACCAATGCTTCTCACTTTTCCATAATGACCCAAACCATCTCAAACATACTTTCATTTATTCTCTCATTACCCTTTTCCAAACAACCACACAACTCTCTAATAAGTTTCATTCCTCATTTATCAATTCTTTCTACACCTAGCCTCCCTAAGATTGGTCATTCTGAACACATTGAAACTGTAGATATAACTTCTTATTCCAGACCATAGTCCTCACTACTATACAATATACACAGGTAACAACATACCCTCTATAAGATCCTAGCACACTCAAAACTTAAGTCCCTTTACATTCACCAACGATTTAATTGCAGTACAACCACCTTCCTGCATTCACAACTTCCCTACTACATTTGCATCCTTCATCGCCTTCTCATCCAACATATAACCTAGATATTTAAACCTCAGACACTTGTTCCAGCTGCTCAACCATCTAACATAACTTTCACACTGAGTGACTGTCCTCACTCCACAACCATAACCTTACTCTTATCTACTTAACTCCCCCCTCCTCTTTTACACACCCTGCCAAATCTCTCTAACCAATCCTCTCAAACCTCTTCAGATTCGTCCACACAGAACCCAAATCATCCGCATATAATAGTGTATGCACCCTCCACTCATCTCCATTCTCCATCATTCTAACACCAATTCCTGCCACCCCACCTCTAATTTTTCATAACCCATCCATATATAAATTGAAAAACCAGGCAAGGAGACATACAACCCTGTCTCACTCCGCTATTAATCCTAAACCTAACACCATTGACCCTATTTAATTCTTACACATCGCTTCCTAATCGTCATATCATGCTTTTGATTCCATTCATAAGCCTACCGACCAACACCATAATATCTACTACGCTGCCATATACTTCTCCTATTAACTCTATCAGACGTCTGTGAAAATCCATTAAAACCTAAATACAATTTGCTACCTCTCTCCTCATTTTCTCAACATTTGTTTCAAATGTAAAGATTTGATCCACAGCCACACTTCCTTTACCACTCCTAAACGCACCTTGGTTCTTTCACCAATTCAGTCCTTCAGTCACTCGAACGCACTCATATATATATTATATTATTATATATATATAATATATATATATATATTACTATATATATATATTATATATATATAATATATATAATATAATATAATAATAATATTAAATATAATTATATAATATATATATAATTTATATATTGGAATATGAAGTTGCAACAGACGGAATTAGTATCACACATAACGCGAGACTATCTGACAGCCATCATTCTTGGTTACTGGTTGATTATGACAGAAATTCCAAGAGTGGAATGTTATCTAATATCTACGAGATATAGTTTCTTATATAACATTGTACGAATCATGGCATGAAGACTTGGCCGACATCAGTGTTCTCTGATTACCCTATAAGAATATGACCACCTTAAGTAAGACGTTTTCGTTTGGAGACTATACAGGGCATAATCAATATCAAAATTAAGAAGAAAATGTTACCAATTTTACCACGTTAAAATGTATCCCAAAATCTCATTTAATTTGATTTAATAGTTGTTACTGCTTCTCATTTGTTATTGAAAAATAATAAAATAAATAATGTTGAAATTAAACTTAAAGAAAAACAAAAAAAAAAACAAATATGAAAATGCAAGCTTTATTTTTTTATTTTTTTTCTGTTTATTTTTTTTTTTGTTAGTTAGTTGTTTAAACTTTCTTTTATGCAATTTAAATTAATAATTTTTAACTTTTTCTTTTAATAAAAATTCTATAAGCGGTCAAATAATGTTCTGTTCGTTCTCTTTGCTTGGGACCCAAGTCCAGGAATTATTATTTTCTGGCTCATTTGACCAAACAATCATTGTTTGGGACGTTGGAGGAAAAAAAGGAACCGCTTATGAGTTGCAAGGTCACACGTAGGTATTATATTTATATCATTGTAACTTTTATTAAATGTTTCGGAAATAGTACGGTTTTAAAATCAAAGCTTTCACAGCAATATGTTTTGATTCATAATGTTTTCTTGTTGAAATTAATGAGCAATGTAGGTAAGACACAGATTAGAGTTTTTCAAATTCATGACTCGCTATAGACTTGACCACCCTAGTCGTCACATTTATATACGATTATAATAGAGATAGAAACCCGCCCTAAGTGTTACTCGTTGTTAGAAATTATGTAGATGATGGTCCTAGCTTATAAAATCACTGTATCACATAACAAATATACTTGGAAAATGTTATGGAATTTGAAATTGGTATCTTAACTTCAGGGTGGTATCCAAAAAAACCCCAAAGCCTCATCAAAGACCCAACTTAAGTTTGGTCCTGAAACTCTAATTTGGAGTTTAAAACTATAAATGAATTAAATCAGAGGCCATATTAACCATACTGTTAACTCTTTAAATAAAAATCTGCAAGTTTAAATTTTAAGCAAAACTTAAAACATAATATAATGGCTGATACCATTGGAAAATGTTAATAGTATCCATAACAATATCAGTTTTAAACTCATAATCCTAAGTCTTGTAAACTTGTACAGCATTGGCATGTCTTCGTTCATTCTTTATTTCTATTTCTTCCATACAACTCCCTATTGCTGTTCATCTCCTCAATTTATTAATCTCACACCTAGCAGCCTCGCTAAGATTGTCCATCTGAAAATACATTGTAAACCTTAAATCTCTATTTTCTCTGCAGACCATTTTATATATATATATATA
>JABUQX010041750.1:0-10000 GCA_015478945.1 Trachelipus rathkii
CAGATCAAAGAAGAAAAATCCTGCACCACGCAGATCAGTAAAGACGTGAACAACAGTCACATCATTCATCCCAGGCCTACCAGTTTCAGTTTAAAGAGACTATTTTCGTCATCTTTAATCCCAATCTTAAGATAACGTATACTTTCAAGCAAGTAGCAGAATGGTGGGAAATGGATACAGTCACACCGTTAATATCCAAGCTTTCCAGCCTCAGTTTAACGTGGCTATTTCCATCAATACTATGATAACTTACTACTCTACGGGAAGACTCAGATTACATCTTCAGATAAACTTTCATTTTCTATCCTCAGCCCTCTGGTTAAAGTAGAAGAAAGATTCCTCCATGCATGGTATTACGTACAATACAATGTAATACTATAAATATGGAGGGATAACCTGAAGAAGTGAATCACCATCAGCATATATTTGATATTACGTACAATACAATGGCGGATCAAATACCACTGTTACGAGATATATATTGGTTATCTTGGAAGAATGGGGAGGAATCAATTTCAATATAGTGATATATTTAATACAACTGGAGGACATCATATCACTATCACTATATTATCTTCATTGAAGCTGTATTCTTCCCTGTCATTCATACTTCCTTCAAAATTGCACCAGAGAATTCAACATCAAGCTTCATACATTTCTCACGGATGGTTCCTTAATCAGATGCGGATTCGCTTTCACGAATGGTTCCCTAATCGGATGTAGATTCGCATTCACGGATGGTTCATCAATCAGATAACGCTTCGCCTTCAATGAGGACCACTTCATCTACTGAGCAGCAGGCACAAAAGTGCATTTCAGTGTTTAAATTTAATAATAATTGTGTTTCAAAGGGATTATGTTTAAAATTTAATTTAGTATCTAAAGAGCTCCGCGTTTTCTGCACGAAGCAATATATAGTGCTCAAAGTGATTGTTGAAATGATAAGTTTCTTGCCCAAATTTATAAAAGTTAAACCTTCTTTGCTTACAGTGAATTACAGAAAATATTACTGAAAATGGTTTGTGAATATTAACTATTTTTTTTCTTTTTTTGGAATATAAAATGTATTGATTTTAATTTTTAATTATGTATGTTGTTTTATTACATGTGATTATATTATTCTGTTTATGAAATAATGTTTCTTTATTATAATATAACGTTTTTTTATACTATTTGTTATACTTGTTATATTATGTAGATATCTTTGATCTTTTGGTGCATATAAAAGTTTCCCTCCTAATAAGTTCTATGTATTTTTGTCTTATGCATTTGTCAAAGAATTTAAGTTTTGTAAAACATGGTTTGATTTTAGGTGTACGAGAAAAATATGTATAATGTAAGAATAATGCATTTAACGGCAAGTCAGGGAATGGTTTGCATATAGTAGAACATAATGTTTAATAAAATATCAATCAACCAACCAGAAACTGAATTTTTTTTCCTATAATAAAGAGGAAAAGCGGTAAAAATAGGGGTAACGACTTATGTTGATGGTTGACTAGCATAGCTTGGGTGAAATATGGCGACCACACCAGAGAAAACTGCAAGAAGCTAGTTCCTATACTACTTAGGTTCTGCAAGGTAAATCAGAGTTATTACGTGGAACACGAAAAGAACTACAACTCATGTAAAGTGAAAGAAAAATAGTAACTCACAACGCTCCTGCCACTTTAGTAGTACATATGAAATATATATATATATATATATACTATATATATATATATTAAAATATATTATATATATATATAGATATATATCATATATATATATATATAAGTAATATCAAATATAAAATAACTATATATAAATATATGTATAATTATATCAAATATTCCTACTAACAAATAGTCAATTAATTTAAAAACATCGATTTCGGCATCTTATAATTTTGAGGGCGACGAGTGATTTTAGAGAATTCTAAGTTCTATGGGGCTTTTCGGATATAGCCACCAACCGGACAGATGGCATTCAATCATTTTCTTAATTTTCAGCAAATGTTAGACCAAACATTAATTAGTGAGCAAACTACAACTTTTTGCACTTTTTTTATTTTTTATGTTAGCCTATGAGGTGTTTTTTTATAGTTCGAGTGTGCGGGATAAAAACAACAACTAACAACAATACCTGTACCGAGACCAACGACTAGCACAGAACACCACTACAACAACCATCGCTCCAATTGATCCAACCACTCCCCAATAGCCTAATCTTACCAACTACTTATCTCAGCAAGCCGTTATATGCGGGAGGAGGTTTTCAGGGTTTCTACCATATTAGCTGGTCCTCAACGCTCTCGTACATATCAGGGTGGATGAACCACCTTGACTTATTACCCAAAGGATGGGAATTTGACTAATTACAATCCACCTCACGCGCAAATCTATGAAAAATTAACAAGACACTGTGTTGTTCGAGTCATTTATATAACCAACCGCGAGTACCTACATTTTATTCCTTATTCGTATTGTTTGTTAGTTTGGCAACTATAACTCTTATTCCTTATTCATATTCGTATAAAAAGTATGGTTAGGCAACTATAACTACATAATATGGCCGTCAATCTTAACTTTGATACTACTCAGTGATGTTCAGACTGATCCTTCTTTCAAAAATCATCATCTCTATTATATAATATATATATATTATTAAATATAATTATTATATATATTAACTAATAATTATATTATAGATAAATATATATATATAAATATATTATATATTATTATAATATATATTTAAAAATATATAATATAATTTTACATACTTTATAATATATAATATATTAATATATATATAATATATATATATATTATATTAATCTACCTATAAATCTATACCTATCAATAGTCAGATTTTAAGGGCATATGAGTTGGATGAGAATATTACCTTTTTTATTTGGATAATTTTTTGTACTAGTCCAAAAAACAACAAAAAATTAAAATTTCTCTAAAACAAAATGTTTACCTTTTATAATTTGATGAATGGCAATGACCAGAACAATCAGGATTAAATAAAAATTTATTTAAATAATAAAAAAATGCGTATCTCCTCAACAGATCTAATATACGCTCCCTAGAAAACTTCATTGATATCGGATCACTAAAAAAATTTGATATCGTATCATTTTCATTTTTCAAAATGGTAAATAAATTATAGATTATGGTGATTCACTCACGGTGGAATTAAGATTATTTTATAATCGAGGGAGAGATGATGTAGGAGGAGTTGTATCAATATGCGAAGGGAAAAGGTTAAGGTCATTGGCTTTTCTGTAGGGTAAGAAAGATACTTCATCTTTATAAAGAAAGAAGTTTGGACGAGAGAGAGAGTGAGAGAGAAGGGACATGTCATTTCGAAATAATGTAAGAGTGAACCCCAAAAAATCTCAATTATATATATATATATATATCAGCATACCTATATATACTATATAGTAATATATATACTATATAGATATATAATATATATATAAAGGGGTAGGGGATAACAATAATTATATATTATATATATCATTAAGCTTATGGTGGGGCAGGGTAGGGCCATGGCCCCACCCTAGAATTTCACGAGAAATTTCCACAATGAATTTTTTTAAGATCACACGTATATATATATCACTATATTATATATATATATATATAATTATATATAGAATATATACTATATATATATATATATAATAATAATATATATATATATATATTATAAAATATATATATATATATATTAATATATATATATAAAATAGATTATATATATATATATATATTATATTTAATATATATATATATATATATACTAATATACTTATATATATATAATATACTATATATATATAGATAAAAGAATATTTTTTTTATCTTTAGATACTTTGTGGCTGGAAATGGTAGGAGGGGGACATGCCTTACCCTGGCCAGACTTGTAACGCCGCTCTTGTATACCTCCATCCATGCATTCGTGGTTGTCCAATCAGAGAATCGTAAAAGTGAAATAATTCTGAATTGTAGTATTTTTTTTTTAAACGAGGACTTAAACTAGAGTGCAGAATAGCTTTTATTTGCCTACATCATAATAGAATTGTATTACGATGAATATTGAGAACGTGTTAATGGGAAAAAAATTTGCAAATAATTTGTGTGCTTGAGAAGCCGAACGAAATATGTGGAGGTGGGTTCAAAAAATAGTTCATTATTATATTGACAAAGTTATCTCTGAAAAATAGGATAAGCTTCTATTAAAACCTAGGATTGATAAAGTTTATTCACTTGTGATTGAACAAACTACTACTCACTTGTGATTGAACAAAATACGTAATGTTGATGATAATTCAATTGTTTTGAAGCTATCCTGCTATTGATATTAAATTTAGGTAGTGTTCACTTGGGATATACCATTACTAGAGGAAAATGTCCTGATATTGGAAATTTCATATTGGAATCAATATTAAAGATTAAAATTTGACTTATTAACAAAACACGTACAAACTACCAATTACGACCAGTTTTAAAGATCTAAAAGGAAAAACCTTGCTTTATGAAAGCTAAATCTGCACAATCTGGTAGCGTAATATATTTGGTCATTATACGTAAAACCATTCTCGAAAAATATAAAAGTCTTGAGGTATGTGATAAATAATTGGGGAGATGTTAGCCGATAAAATGGGATGGAGTGGTGTATTAGTTTTGTGAGTTTCGGAAAGCCTATATATATGGATCCTGGAATCATACTAGAGATCAGAATCGGTAGGCAAAGTAATCAAAGATTTTAATTTCCTCATGAAATTATGTATTTTAGTTTCGATTTTTAAAATCGTTTAAATGGATCCATGTTAAGAATTTTAAATTTAGAGATATCAGAAATTCAGAAGTAAAAAAGTTTTTCAATATAATCGCTCCTATCTAGAACCACAACACCTCTGCCTGTGTCAGGTCTGGTAACTACAATGGATGAGTCCCATCCGAGTAGTTTTAAGGATTGAAAAATCTTTGTTTAAAGATGTGGGAGTAAAGTTTGTGACCTTTAAAGTTAAAATAAAAGCAATTAGTAACAGATTTGATATTTTGAACGGCATTCTTAGTAATATTGTCGGAATTCGGAAATGGATATAGTTCAGTTAATTGTGTGCATAGTTTTTCAAATAGGAAAATTTAATAATTAATAAAATTAAGTTTAAAACAGGGATGTTTAAAATCAATACCTAGAGTGAGAGCGCCTTTTTCATCAGATAAATCTTTACTGCTAAACTAAAGATTTCTGTCTTTATCACGTAGTTCTTGTGGCTCCTCCTGAGCGTTGAAGTATTGTCCTCTTACTATATTTAACATTTATTAATTTTTGGTGGTCATTTTATGGGTATATTCAATATCTGATTATTTTTAACTCTTTTCCTCTTTGCATGTTACTTATCATTTATATACATTGTGTCCGTGTGTGTGTATGTGTTTTTATTTATTTTTTTATTCTTGTATATGTGTGCATATTATTTATTGATCAATTTTAAATTTATTGGCTTTTATATAGTTATTTATAGAATTTTTTCCCCCTTTGTTTGTTTTTAATTTTTATTTCACTGAAGATGAATTATCCAAAATGTTTGAAATATAAAATTAAGGATTTAATTGAATAATAGATCTGTACTCATGACTGGAGTTTTGTTGCAGTATTTGCTTTTATCATCATCATCATCATCATCTGCTTAGTTAAATAAATTAACAACTTAACATTATTGAAAGTTTTAATAATATAGTAAAGCAAATATTACTGGATTCAGCCATTTTAAAGCACACTAAATAATAATAATAATAATAATAATAATAATAATAATAATAATAATAATAATAATAACAATAATAATAATAATAATAATAATAATAGTAACATTAATAATAATGAATTAAAAAAATTTCTCATTTTACTAATTAATTTTTCAGGGATAACTGTCCTAATATTTAGAGTAGCATTTGGTAATTGTATTGCCATTTTTTATTTGTTAATTAGTGTCATATTAGCAAATTATGGCAGATTCTGAATTAAGCAATTCAGAAGAAGTGAACTCTACTGTTAATGGACAAGAAAATGGCTCTATTCCGCAAATAGAACTTATAATTAAGGTAAGAATCTATATTATTAAACATTATTTTAAGCTAAATTGAAACTAAAAGACTTTATTCCTTGAAAGTGAAATGTTTTATTTTTTATTTATTTTTTTTTTTATGACAGGAAATAGACAATATCTTATTATTAAAAAATGATTGTTTCATTTTTACTATTGAAGTTTTTAAATTTAAACTACATATAATCACACTTATATTGGTATGTTATAAATTAAATATAATATATTTCAAAGACAAATGAAAAATTAGGCTTACTCTATAAAAGGTAAAATTGTAAAAATCAAATAGGTTTTTCATGCAGTGAAAAAATAAACTTCAAAACGAGTAGTAGTAGGGAGACAAAACTCCAGATTGTTAATTGACCATATATTGCATCCTAAATTTAGTATTTATTTCAATTACCACTCATAAGGTGTACAGTAAATATCAAATAAAAGGTAGCCATGAGTTCAACATTTTATTCTGCATTGAAGCAAAGTGGCATCTCTTATTGCATGGTTACAACCTTTTGTTTGTTAAAATTAGTTACTAAATACTATATCCAATCTCTGCGTTATCAAATAGAAAACTATTGCATATATATACTTGGTTTATTAATAGATATAAGCCTTGCAACGAGTAATATTATATGGTATATTAAATTTACCTTGATCCATTATCTTTTTGTTCGTAAGATTCAGCGAAACCATTTAATGATTAAACAAAAGAAGTATTAAATTTAAAGTCAACGATAAATATACTAGAATGGACTAATGTTGATAGTTTTCAAAAATTTTAATATTGACCTTTCCCAGATAGCATCATTTTCCTTACTTTGTTTCCCTAAGTCACTTTTTAATCAAGTTCCTAGTAATTCAGATTAATTTGTAGGTTCTAAAAATAGTTACAAAATTTAAACGTGGAGATTAATCTAATTTTATACAAATGAGATTGTCTGAGTTTTAATATTTCACCCAACAAGCATAAAGAAAGTGGATGATTTTATAAAGTTTTGTTGGTTATATATATATATATTATATATAGTATATTGGATATGATGAGGGTCTGATATATTCAGGGGTAGGTATAGCTATATTACTAGTGATGTGATTTGTTGGAGTAGGGTAGTGGGTTTTATGAATGAGGTTGAGTAGTATGGATGTGAATTGGAGGTATAGATTAGTGTTGTATGTATGATATTATGATATTATATATATATATATTATAGTATTTATAATATTATATGAAGGTATGTTATATATATAATGGTTAGTATTTTATTGGATGGATTCTGATATTATGTATGTGTGTATTGGTAGTAGTGGCGCGAGTTATTAAGTATTTGTTGAGCGTGTTTGGAGTTTGATAGAGAGATTATATGGTATGTATATAGTTATTGGGTAGTAATTAGGTTTATATAATATATATATAGTGTTAGTAGTATATTTATTATTATATATATATTATATAGTGGGATAGTGAACTGGAATATCTAAGCAGCGGGCCCACAAGTTTTTTAATACCAATACCACTACTGATCAATACTGGGAAATTTTTGCCAATACCAATACTTTTATCGCCTATATGTTTACCTCTAATATATATATATAGTTGTTGGTGCTGTGGTGTGGTTGTCTATATATAATATATATATATATATATTATAATAGTATATATATATATATATATATAATTATATAGTATATATCAGTAAATAATATATATATATATTATATAAAGTATATATACTATCATAGTATATATTAATAATATTTTTTGCGAACCCTTTGGCATAAAGCGAAACTATAACTTAAGATTATATACAACAACAAACAGACCACATAATCAAAACAACCTACCCAGATGACATTACCTTAGCCACTACACACCAGAACCTAAACACAGCCACAAACCTGACACAGCAATACACTTACCAATTTCAAATATGGCTAACAGAATGTCTGCTTCACCAAACAAATCATCAATAAATCCCCACGAACTGGCAACTTGGCACCACACACCCCAAATCTACTTAAACAACATTGCCATACCCTTCAACAAAGCTCCCAAAATCCTCGGAATAACACTTGTCACTCATCTCACTTTCACAAAACACACAGACAGCATAATTTCATCTGCAAACAAGAAACTGAACATATTAAGAACTATCGCTGGCACAGACTTTCAACCAAACAGACATCCACCATATACAAACAATACATCTGTTTGACTCTAAACTACGCCTCTCCAACTTGGCACCCACTACTGACTAAAAACGAACATTTAAAGAAACTCCAAATGAAGCAAAACAAAACACTAAGAACCTTAACAGGTTGCACATAAACACCACCACAACAACACCTACATGAAGAAACTAAAATACTCCCCATAGACACACACCTGGATATGATAGGCACGCAATTGTTCACCAAAACTCAAAACACCCCAACACCCATCTGACAATGCCCTCTCTAACCTCATCCACCACAGGCTCAAACAACCTCCTCCTTAACCAGCTTTATATTACAAAAAGATTCTGTATAACATATACAACCAACCAAACAACACACATACACTAAACAAATCCACACAACACAAACAGAAAACTACTTAAGATGCAGACCACCAAGCAACATTTTAAACAAACACCCACCAGAATTCAACTCACTACCAAGAACCAGTCAGTCATCCTTTTCCAAGTTAAGATGCAGCCATCACCCTATCTTACAATATTACAAACACATTCAACCTCGACCAAACCACCCTAATTATCTGTCAAAACTGTAACCAGGTCCCGGAGGACACATCTCATTTTTTTCTCTCTTGTCTATCTAACTCTCAACCCAGAACTATCAGGAATATTTCATACCTGGAGGATCTCTGGGGTACCTGGACATGGTGTGGCCCCTCCCATATATATATATATATATATATATATAATATATATATATATATATATAATATATATTATATATATATATATATATATATATATATATAATATCTATATATATATATATAGTATATATAATATATATATATATATGTTGTGTGTGTGTGTGTGGTAAAGGTATAGCACAAGACTCCACATATTTTCTGAAAAAAATTCTAATCCAAAATCCTTTCTTCAGGACTGTGATATAGTTTGAATATATATACGTAATTATATATTAATATTAATATTGATTTGTTTAGGGGTTATTGGTGGTTCGTTTGGTGCTAGTATAGTGTAATAGTATATGCTAGATTAGTTTTAACTTAGTATTTTATGGTATGGATTGAGTGTTGGATGTATTATGTATTTATTATGTATTAATGATTTGTATGAATTATTATTATTGTTGTTATTACTTATTATTATTATTACATTAATTATTATATTATTATATTGGATTATTAATAAAAGTAAAGATATACAATCATATTAGATTTGGACTTAAGAATTTTTTTTCGGAAAATATTTTTTAGTCTTGTCTATACCTTTACAATATAAATATATATAATAATCATATATATATATATGTTGGTGGTGTGTTTTGTTGTTGTTTGGTTTGTGGTGTGGCGTTTTGTTGGGTGCGGGTTGTTTGAGTAGTTTTAGTTGGGTTATGAAGGTTGAGGGGTGGTATGGGGTGTATTAGTATTAGTGGGTGAAGGTGGTAGTGTTATAGTTATATATATAGTATTGGTTTAGTTGGTTATATATATTGTAGATAGATAAATTTTGATGTAAATGCTGAATGTAGTAGTTGTAAAAAGTTGAAAAATCTTATCCATGTGTAAGGAATCGCGATTGGGGGAACACTATATTAATTGTTTGAAATGGTATTAAAAATAATAATTGACGGAATAGAAATAAAAAAATAATTGGAAGTAATATTAACGATATTTATGGTATATTATAAAGGGAAAAA
>JABUQX010041750.1:17500-25000 GCA_015478945.1 Trachelipus rathkii
TAAGTAAAAAAGTTCTGAATTTTTTTAAAAATAAACGTAAAATTAAGAAATACGTAATAGTACTTTTGGTAGTCTTCAAAACATTGAAAAGAAAATTGGAAACAAAAGTTAGCATTGTAATACAAAAGCACAAAGAAATAATATTTCTACCATACGAGAATTAAACCATAACCTTTAATGACTTGCTAATAATGGTGCCGGACCCGGAGCCGGAATCACAAGTTTTTAAGTGGGACCAGGTCAGAAGAAGTAAAAGCATAAAGTTTAAAGCAGTAAAGCAGAAAGTTAAAGCAGTTAAAGCCAGTAAAAACAAAAGCCATCACTTACATCCCTTAGCTGATAGGTATACACCTCTATCTTGATTACTGATTTACTGCTTTAAGGTATGTAATGTATGTGAGGTTAAAGCATAAAGCAGAAAGTTAAAGCAGTAAAGCAAGCAAAGTTAAAAGCAAGTAAAGCAGTAAAACAAAACGCATACTAATCCCCCTTTGGTGTTAGCTACACATTCTATTGATACTTACTGATTTACGTGTCTCTAAGGTATGGTTAATGTTTAATACAAGTTTTTAAGTGGGACCAGGTCAAAAGAAATATCATAGGTAAAGCTGTAAAATGATTCAGCTGAAGGCAGTAGTCGTAAAAGAATAGCATACTAATCCTCTTTGGTTGTTTAGAGTGAACCACCTCGTATTGATTTAACTGATTTTAACTGTCTTTAACGGTATGTAAGTTTATGTTTTTAATAAATATCTCGTGAAATTGTAGTAAAATTATAAATGATTATATATTCAGACACTTGATTTTTTTCTTAGTCTTGACCAATTTTTACAATAATTTATAATTAAAAAGTATAAGTAAAAAGTATCTAAGTAAAAAATAAATGTTAATAAATATATTGTTAATAATAGGGCTGTTAAATTGATGTTACAGTTTATAAATTCTTCATGCGAATGATATATAAATGTTTTAGTAAATGAATAAAAATGAATGACTTATAATATATATATATATATTGCACGCGGCGGTTACGCGGAACTATTGCGCCTGCGGGCGCACGCGCGGCGCGAACGGGAAATATTAAGCGGCCTGGCGGGCGCACGCGCGTCGGGCGGGAACGCGGCGGACGGGGGCGCGTGGTCGCCACCTGCGGTGCAGGCTGCATCCCTTTGCGGGTGGCTGGCTCATGCTGAGCCTCGGTGGTTAGCTTTGTGAACTAGGGTGAAGACATTAATATTAACCTGTTCTTGATTAAGGGTAGAAGATGAAGCCGATCAAAGATATTTCATCAAAGTGATGAGACTCGATTAATTATTAGATGTAAATCAAAGATGAACGTCATTCAAAGATGAGTCATCAAAATGTACTGAACCATTAAGGCATCAATGCTGAGGCCTTAATGCTGAGGCATCAAAGTTGAGGCACTCAAAGTTGGGCATTCAAGTGAGGCTGAATCATAAATATCGAGGGTGTGAAGTGTACAGTGTAAGCTTGTTAGTATATCTGTGTGTGGGGGTGTAGGGGCCTATGCTATGGGTCAGTGTAAGTGTCTATGGAGAGTGTACTGCTTAATAAGTGTCATAGGTGTATAAGTTGTCAAGTGAAATCTGTGGTGATAGCTGTTATAGTGTATGTGGTTTGTGCAAGTAATAATATCATATATAGTGCTATAGAGTGATAGAAAAAGACTACCTCATGAGTGAAGTCTCCTAGCAGCTTTAATATTACACCGATAATCATTACGCAACACCTATAACCTACGGGGTAGACACCATATAGGGGCTATTCTAAGCTCAGGGCAAGGCTAGAAAAGCTTGAAAGTGGCCGAAACTGTCAGTTGGCACTATGTGCACTCACTTGGGAAAAAAGTTGGCATCACCCTTGCACTTCATGCACTCACTGGCACTCATTTGGCACTCATTGGCACTCACTTGCACTCACCTGGCACTTCACCTGGCACTCAACTAATACTCATAGAACACTAAAAGATAGACATCCCTAGGTACTTCTTACGGTGATTTTGGAACCATCAAACCATCAGTTAGCTGGTGGGGTCAAAATTGACCGCTTGGTATATGCCAGGGTCAAGGCGAAATATCATGGTCAAGACAAGTTTTAGAGAATCAAAAAAGGGGCTATAGTCCCTAAAGAAGGACAAAAAATTAACCGTGTTCAAAATCTGGACCCCTGACGACCAAGGGTGGCAGATGTGTTTGTAACGTGTTACATAAAGTGTAAAATCTAAAGTGTATATGGGGTAAATGTAAGTGTCTATAGTGAATGTGGGTGTATAAGTGTCATAGTGAACTGTGTTATACAGTGTGTGTGTGTGTGTGTGTGTGGTGTAAGTAAGTGGAAGTTGTGTGTGTGTATGTGTTGTGTGTGTGTGTGTGTTGTGTGTGTTGTGTGTAGGTGTTCAAGTTAGGATATGATCCATACATGCGTTCAAGTTAGTAACGAAAATATTGACAAGGGTGGGGGCCGAGTGGCCAGAAATTGGCCGTGACCAATAATGACCCCATGGTAATATGGCAAGGTCAAGGCCTAAATGATCATTGTAATACAGTGTTTACAACTCAAAAAAGGCTAATCCTAAGGAGAAGACAATAAATTAACCGTGGTCATAAATTGAACGCCATGAGGACGAAAAAATTAATCGTGGGTCAAATTGACCCCATGGTATCCTGTCAATCTTTGGAGCAAAGGGGAAGGACAAAAAAGGTTAAAGACATCAAAAAATAAGGCTAAGCCCCTAAATGAAGATCAAAATTACCGTGGGCCAAAATGGCACCCATGGTCGAAAATTAGGTGGGGCGTAAAACATAGGGGCAATAACGTACAAACGTTGCTACGCACCGTTTGCGCAACCCTTCTTCGAAGGTTGCAAAATCCGGGTTGCCGAAAAAATTGGGTTGCCAAAAAATTTAGGTTGCCAAAAAAATTAGGGTTTGCCGAAAAAAATGCTCGTGGCCCAAAATGACGCCACTGGAAGACCAAGTTGAGGGTTGTCGCAAAAAAGGTCAAGGCGCCAAAAAAGGTGAAGGGCCAAAAAAGGTCAAAGTCAGGTAAAAATTCGAGCTCAAAAAAAGTCGCGGTCAGAAAAGGTCAACTAAAAGGTCGGTCATTTTTCCGTTCCGAAATTGCCCTCCTACTTATTTCACAATATTTAGGAATATAATAAATTATTGTTAATTTCTTTTATGATAATAATATCCCTAACAATATTTAGTAATGATATTAAGCTTATCAGACATAATTAGGCTTTGACCTCTAGCAGATGCTTTTGCCGCTTGCCGAAGAAACATACTTCCAAAGCGTAAATACCTTATAAATTAATACTCAATACCGGGTGTCCGAAAAAGAAATGTCCAGTCTTCAACAAATTGCTTTATTATAATCAGCATAATAACAATATCCATATCATATCAATCATCAAATCGCAGTAGTAATGTTGCATAAGTTTCGAATATGCACTTGCGCCAGAACGGGTTCCTATAGGTCAACATACGCACATGCGCGCATTCAGATGTAGTCTTCCATTCTAGTTGCGGCGCCACATAACACAATGGCGAGTCTGAGGCGTAAGCTTTCTGTGTTCCTAGCAATTTGCTATGTGAAACTGTCATTATCGCCATTCAACGGTGCGTGATGCGTGTACGGTTCCAATGTGACCTCCATGTGGCAAAAACATTTCCCGATGGTATAGGAAATTTGCAACTAATGGATGTCTTTGTAAAGGCAAAGTACAGGGACGTGCCCAAACTGACTGTACAGATGTGGACCGTGATCAGGACCCATGCGTTTCTTCATAGTCCTGAAGAAAATCGTTCTGGAGCAGGTCACGAACTGAAGTGCATAAAAAACGATGGTTGGAAGGTGTTAAGGAAACGTTTACACATGCTTGCATACCGGTTGCATTTTGTACATGCTTTAAAGCCGACGACTAGGCTCTACGGTTACCTTTGCCTGTGCAGTGCTAGGTCGAGACGCATGACCTTCTAGATCGGTGTATAGTGTTTAGCGATGAGTCAACCTTTCATCTCAGGGGTAAAGTGAATGCCCATAATTTTTCGTATCTGGGGTATGAAAATCCGCATGAACTTGTAGAACACGAACTTGATTCCCCAAAAGTTAACTTTTTCTGGCGCTCTCCCGACGCCAGGTCTATCGGACCTTTCTTTTTCGCAGTAGCAACCGTAACAGGGGTCGCCTTATCTCGATATGTTGCAACAAATGCTCTTTCCACAATTAATAGAGGATGAAGCGGTAAACTTTATATGGCAGAAAGATGGAGCACCTCCACATTGGAGTCACATAGTGAGAGCGTGGTTGAACGACGTACTCCCAGATCGTTGGATTGGTTGTAATGGTCCAGACGACAGAGCTCTATATATCTGCCACCCCCCGTCCCCGGACTTAACGCCATGGGATTTTTCCTATGTGGCTGCCCAATTATACGCAGGAGTTGAAACGGCAGAAATGAAGCATTGCGTTCCTTCCATTACTCCGGATCTGTTAACCATTGTTTGGGAGGAATTGGATTATCGGCTGAATGTATCCCCTATAACGAAGGGGGCACATATTGAACATATGTAGGAAAAACTCTGTCCAATGACCTTCACTTTGATGTATGATATGCTGTGAATATTGTATATTACGCTGTTATTATAAAGACTTGAAACTGGGAAATTCTTTTAAGGACACCCGATAGTATATTACTGTAAAAATAATAGGATATGTCAATTTAGAATTTATATATATATATGATATATTTTTTATAAATTACAACGCTTAATGAGGCAGTCTTATTATTTTCACTATTCGCAAACAGAAGCAAGTTAAGTAACAACGAAAAGAAGTTAATGACTCATTGAACGGGCAACAGTCACTATCATTTTTTTTCTCTGTAGAGTTACTCTGAATGAGAATAACAGCAATACGTGTATTCCTTCCTTTTCTAAACGGGATAATAACCGTGAAGAATAAACACATTTGAGCCATTGAAGAGGAGCGTTAAGGAAATTTTGGAAAAAAAAAAGTTTATCGAAATCGAATCTAATACAATTAAAATCTGATAAAAAAATTTTTTATAAACTCCTAAATTAAGGGAACGATTAACGGATGCAATAAAAAATTTTAACTTCGTTAATTAGTCCGTTACTTTTTTCGAAATTAAATAATAAAAGCCGTTAAAGGTTAAACGAAAATAAAGTAGAGTTTACATTAACGGATTACGCCTTTAAAGCGCTTAAATGCCCGACCTTATAATATATATATAATATATATATATATATATATATATATATATATTATATTATATATATATATATATTTATTATATTATATATATATTATATAGTAATATATATATATATATATATATATATATATATTAGAGCCGTATATAGCTCGCGAAGCACCACACCGCACATCACCGCACCACACCTAGGCTAGAGTTTGCTACATGGTATCTCTCACAAACTTGGTACCCCGTTTAAGGATGACGTAACCTCGCCACTGACGAGGTTACATGACCGTGCATCCCCATGGGGGGATGCTAACCCCCAAACATTGAATATTAGCGTAGAAAGCTGAAACTCGATATACAGTCTTCATATAAGGTATCTTCGTTGTAGACGAGGTTACATGACCATACATCACCCATGGGGGATGCTAACCCCCCAAACACTGAATATTGACGCAGAAAGCCGAAACTCGGTATACAATCTTCATATAAAGTATCCACGGTGCAGCCGAAGTTAAATGACCGTACACTCCACCGTGGGGGGATACTAGAAACCCCAAACATTGAATAATGACGTAGAAGGCTGAAACTTGGTATACAACCCTCATATAAGGTTTCCTCGCTGCTGCCGAAGTTAAAAGGCCGTACACACCCCCAGAGGGGGGGTATAGCCCCTAAACCTAGAATATTAACGTAGAACGATGAAACTTGGTAAAAACCTTTCTTATAAGGTAACATAGACACAGAAGAGGTAAATTACCTCTTCTCCCTCATGGTGCTGGGGCTGTACCCCAAAACTTTAGATATTGACATAGAACTATGAAATTTGGTATACACCTTTCTTATGATATAACATCGATACAGAAGAGGTGAGGTGACCCTACGTATTCATGATGTTGGGGGTATGCCCAAAAACTTTGGATATTGACATAGAACGTTGAAATTTGGTATACACCTTTCTTATGATGTACCATCAAAAAAAAAAAAAAAAAAAAAAAAAAAAATATAACAAAATTACAAATTTTTTTATTCTTTTTATGTTTATAACTTAAACAATTTTCGTTTTTACATACCCTAAAGGAGTAAATCAGTAAATCAGTAAATCAACCACCCTTTCAACCCAACCTGTGATCTATTGATCTATTGTTTCAAGTCACATTTTGAGTATCATTTCGGATAAACATAACTTAAATAAACAAGTTTCCTTTATACAATGATCAAAACGAATAATATGCACGTAACAAAGTTTTCCTCATACATAAAGCTAACGTAACATCACCTGAACTAAGAATATATTGTACAACAGCAAGCTTAACACAACTTAAGCCCGAGTAAACTGCTAACATTATCGAAGTTCCATACCTAACAACAGTAAAGTAACTAACATAGCATACAAAAACGTAACCTATTCACACTTTGTCCAGCATATCTCTAACATATCAATGTTAATTTTACATTAACATAGTAAGATTTAACAAAAATTTACCATAACCTTACCTAACTATCATAAAACCTAACGGATAAATACAGACATAGTAAAGTTTTACCCACTGTAAAGCTAAACTACGAACATAACATCTAAAACACATCAACCAGACGAATATAACAGTCAATCTTAACAACTTAACCAATAAAGCGAACATACGAGGGAAGTACAACCCAAAGTCAGTTTTCATTTATAAACATAATGGTATGTTTTCATTGAAAAGAGCGTTATATAAATACATAAAAACATTTAAATACACAAAAACATATAAGTTTATTTTAAATATTAATTCATCTAATCAGCCAACATAGGATTCAACATAAATTGAGCAAATTCTATATATCTCTCCAAGAATTCAATTCCCTTTGAAAGGATGTAAGTATAAATGCGTTCTGCAGCACTAAACCATTTTTCGACATATTTTGGTTCAACAGCACTCATTCTCTTGTGCAAGAAAGAAGTAAACTTATCAAATGTCGATATTATTAGCGTACTCCTGTAATATACCCCATTATACGGAAAACCAATGTTTCAGTGTAAATATACATTACACCATGTGCTATATGTATTAAGTCCTCAAGTATGTCAACATCGTTAAGATGTGATGTTAATTTGTTTTTTATTTTAATCAATGTTGTAATATTTTCAGATGTTCGAACTGTAAAACCTATACATGTACACCAGAAGGTCGCAACGTCGATAGGCTTCCAATAGTTGCGTACATCAAGGGTTTTAATATTGTCACACGACGATAATACATCTATTCTAT
>JABUQX010041750.1:32500-37255 GCA_015478945.1 Trachelipus rathkii
TATATATTATATATAATATATTATACTTCTTGTTTAAAACTAATTACCTCTTTGAATAACTTTAACTATTTTAAGTTTCTTTCAAAGAACTCTCTCTCTCTCTCTCTCTCTCATCTCTGGATCTTCTCATCTCTCTCCGTCATCTCGACCTCCTCTCATCTCTCTCTCTCATCCTCTCTCTCTCTCCTCTCTCTCTCTCTCTCTCTCTCTCTACACATAGTTTATTATTTGTTTGGCAATATATATATATATATATATATATATATATATATATATATATATATATATATTATATATATATATATATATATGTGTGTTATAATATAATATTATATATAAGTATATTATATATATATATATATATAATATAATATATAAAGGACGTAGCCAAGGGGTCAGGGAATCTGAACAACTCTGAAATTAAATAAACGATAAAAATGTTTTTACATTGCTCAAGTTTTAATTTGCATAGAAAGTAATTGAAGCAAATTAAGTTTGTTTATTAATAGAAATAAGGGAAACATTTTTGTAGTTCTTGAAGAAGAATTTCTTTGGCTTAGTAATACTTGAATGCACAAAAGGTGAATCTTATGCGAAAGATAATATTACGATAGTTTAAAATAAATCTTGATTTTCTGATTAGACAACGATATGATAATGTTGTAGCAAGGAAGAAAAGGAAATCAAAGAACTCTTTGTTTTACGGTAGTTTAGAAAAACTTTTTGTAAAAAATAAACATTAAAGAACTAATATATATATATATTATATGATATATATATATTATATATATATATATATATATATATATATATATATATATATAATATATATATATATATATATATATATATTATTAAAAGCTCTTTCGAAAATATGGGACTGAACTGACCTATTTAAAAAAAAAGATGAATACCTACCCTTTTAATGTTTGTGGTTTTAGCAGATGTTATGGTTTTAGCCCAAATGGTTGATTTGAATGAAATGTTCTCTCTCTCTCTCTCTCTCTCTCTCTCTCTCTCTTTCTCTCTCTCTCTCTCTCATCATTCTTCTCTCCTCTCTCCTCTCCCCTCTCCCTCTCTCTTCTCTCTCTCTCTCTCTCTTCTCCTCTTCTCTCTCATCTTTCTCTCTCTCTTCTCTCTCTCTCTCCGGTTTTTGTTTTGCTGTTTCTAAATAGTAGTTTATTATTATTTTACTGTAGTTTCCTTTGCTTTTTATTATTTAGAACTCATTCGTTTATTAAAATTAATGAAAATAGTTAATTTGGATTCCCATTATTGTTCAACAAATCAAATTGTTTTAATGGTGTAGACAGGAACCTTCATACAATTACGATTTAAATTTTTTCAAAAAGAATTACCTAAATCTTACTCCTTGTAAAATTAGAGATGGCGCAGAAAAAGGAGATTGAGAAGGAGAAGAGAAGAGAGAGAGAGAGAGAGAGAGGAGAGAGAGGAGAGAGAGAGAGGAGAGAGATTTGGGGGTTTTAATATTAACTTTTCCTCTTCTCCTAAGAAGATATAAATATATATATTATATATATTATATATATATATATTATATATATAATATATAATATATATAATATATATATATATATATATATATATATATATATATATATATATATATTATATCATAATCAAATTGTTATTATATATTATATATATATATATATATAATATTTTATATATTAATTATATATATATTTACACTTGACACCACACTACCACCCCGCTCACGGGCATGAGCCGCTAATTTTCAAGGAGGGGTGTTGGAAAACGATTCATATTCATCTAACGCATTAAAAAGGGCAGATGAGCACAGACACGCAGACTTTAAAGTGAGGAAGATTAAATTGAGTGGAAACACAGAAGGGATGAAGAGAATTCCAAAAAGACAGAGGTGGGCAGGAAAGAAAAGAAGGAGCCGCGGACTGTCTGGGAGTTACTAATACAACGAACAAATTCATGTGGCACAAGCACCCGCCTTGTCTTCGTGGCGGTCGAAAGGGGTTAACGGGGCGAGTGGAAAGATCCCCTCGAGCACTTGCCCGCTACCGGTCTATAAAAAGGAGAAATAAAGCACCGACATCTGCGCCGCAAAGATAGGTAGGGTCAAGTGAACTAGAAAGTAACAACATGGGCAAGTTATAAACATTTTGGGCCTTTGACTCCGACCCTATCTAAACCTGGGTGAAACCCAGATCCCCCCCGCCAGACATGGAGCAGTACTCCCATCAAGGGCGGATGAGACCTTCTATAAGCTGGAGCAAACTGAGGAAGAGGAAAAAGTCACGCAGTCTAAACAGACATCCCACGTTTCCTCTTTGAGGCCGCCCTAGCACCCGTTGTGATGTGAGGTTTCCAGACATTTTTTTGTTTTGTTTATGTTAAGGCAAAGAATGTTTATATTGTCAACAGAGAGACGAAGAGAACCGTCAAAGAGATAGAAAGTTAGAAGGTGTCTTAAGAGGAGATTTGGTAGAGTTGGGTTTTGAGAATTAAAAATTTCACATGGGTTGAGACGACCCCTCCGGAATTCTTCTGTCCAGAACAGCGTAATAGAATCGGAAGGTTAAGACGAGAGCATTCTAGAAGTAAAGAGGGAGCAGAATTGAGATGAGTTGAAGAATGAAGGGTGGAGTCATCGGTATATGAGTGGATAGAGTTAGGATATGGCAGTGAGATCATATTTTCATTAATGGAAAATCAGAAAAAAGTGGAGACAGACAGAACTGAGGAAACAACCACTTATTGAACAGAAAAAGAAGAGATCGCTCCATCTATAACACAGCCGGATATTGAGCGATTTGAACAGAAAACTAGACATAAGTAAGCAAAGAGAAGGAGAACTCAAAGAGGGTTTTTGAGAGCAGTAAAAGCGTGCCATAACCGGATCAATAGCTCTTTGGATATGTCAGGCGCCACACCCACGCACGTCTCCCCGAGTTCTAGGCGGAACAAAACCATCAAAATCGTGAAAATAGGAAAGTATTAATTACAATATCCCAGTAGACCCCTCGAGCGCCGAAAGCCGTATGGCGTCGGAGAAAGTGAATGCTCCAGATGGTTAAAGTGAGTAGTTGAGAAGGGGTTTCAAAAAGTTCTTAAGAATGAATACAAGTTAGAGAGCTATAGGGGCGTATTAGAAGATCAGGCCGGCTTCTTTTTTCGGAATAGGTGGACATATGCGCGCTTTCCACGCTGAGGAAAGTGCTGAGTATGAGGCATAGGAATTAGTTTTGAAACGAGGCGGGGGTCAGCCGCGGAAACAAACAAAACTCCCTCAAAACTACCGGGAGGAATGCCATGGTGCACCGCCTTCATTACGTTCATCTGAGATTTCATCAGAGCTCCATGCAACCCGATCAAATGTAAATCCACAGGCAAAGGGCAATAGGACCCTGAGAGGAAAAAGGAGGAGTGAGAGAATGCCAGAATCGTCTCCGGTTGAGTTAGAGGAAAATAGGAGGCCGAAGAGATTCCACTTTCAGTTGGAGTATTGCAAAGAACCTCGAAAGAAAAGCATTTAAGGGAGGAGGATGATTTCAAAAGTTGTTAGAGATGTTTTTGGCAAGAGGAGGGCCTAGAAAATGTCAGTAGAGAACCAAAAGGAGGTCAGCGCCTTTCGTTAATTTGAAGTCCGCTTTGGCTCGTCGAAGAGTATCTCTGCAATGGCCAGAGAACAGCAGATCGAACACATGGATTTTGAGGGAGAGAAAGAAATTAGTCGAAGAAGGAGTGAACTCCTGCTCATACCATCTCAACGATTACAGCTTCCTTTATCGCAGAAGCCGAAGCGTCTTCCAGAGTCAAACAGTCACATTGTAGTTAGCGTGAAGCAAAGCAATGCCCTCCGCTCAGGTCAGGCTGCCGCCGATGTAATGTGGCCAGAAAAACGCATAGGGCAGGATGAGCTGTGTGAATGGAAAGTATTTATAAAATTAAGAGATATAAGGTGTGGTCAGATTTACCGATAGGAGCGAAGTGGTGTATTATAGAGGAGAAGGCTAGTTGGTAAAACGATAACATAGGTTTCAAGAGTGTTCAAGATTGGTTGGCACGATTCTCGGATGTGTGTTGGTTCTCTAATTATTTAAATTTCTCTTCTACCAGATTCGTTGAGAATCTGAATGATTTCGGCTTCCTCCTCCACCGTATAATCAGTAATGGAGAGGACCCACCATTCAGTGTTGTGTTACAATTTGAAATCCCCCTAAATATAGAGGACCTCAGTATTGGATGAGAAGATATACAGTCTCGTGAGAAGTAGTAAGGGTAATCAAAAAAGGCTATGAATTCTGTTCTGTTGGAGAACAGTAGCAGAAGCACAAATTGTAGTAGAAGGAGAAAGATTTTAAGCCAAACAGGAAACAAATCAAGTTAGGAGATTTCAAAGATTTCTCGAGACGGGTGTTATAGGAGTTAATGTTACATAGGCACATATACTTTCCACCTTTCAGACGGAATTAATGAATAGTTATAGTTGATATTATTTAAACCGATTAAGATGAAATTCTTAGCCATCGGTTCAGACAAGAGCAAAGATTTTAAAATATAAATATATATATATATATATATATATAGTATATTATATATATATATATAATATTATATATATATATATATATATATATATATATAATTATATATATATAATATATTTATATATATATAATATATTTTATATAATATATATATATATATATTATATATATAATATATATATATATATATATATATATATCATTATTA
>JABUQX010041751.1:0-19692 GCA_015478945.1 Trachelipus rathkii
GAATAATTGAAAAATATATGATTGAAGTATATGTTGTTGATATCAGAGACTATTCTGCTAGTAGAGTATATATAGTAATATAATATGATAATAATACTTAATGGAATTAATTTGTTAATCATATATATAATAATATGTTAATAGATATGCTATGAGTATGTAGTATTAAGGCTAGTGATGAGCTAATATTAATATTATATAGTTATAGTTATTCTTAATATATATTATATCAATAGTTATAATAATATGTAAATACTTCATATAATATATTAGAGATCATGTAATATAATATTTGAAAAAAGTAGTTGTTATATTTTTAATTTATACTTTGAATAGCGAGTATTTGATATTTAGCAATCAACGCAACTAAACAACGACATAACTAACAAAAACATATATATTAATAACAATCAAAACAACTAATCAACAACATAACAATACTAACATAACAACAACAACTAAACAATCTACACTATTCTATAACCACAACGCGAGAGCATACGATAACTATATCTACAGTGTTCATCATAATCTGACAACAATCGATTAGTAACAATATCAACACACACAATAACAAAACTATAACAATCATGCAACGAATGCAGATAGTTATTGCCAAATAACTTGCAATTAAAATCTACTTGGCGAAGAACGACGATCATTTATCTAGTACACACTTTTATAATATATATATATATATATATATATTATATATATATAAGTAAACAACTAACTAACAGCAAAGAATATTATATATTTTAATATATTGATACTATACAAAAGTATTAACTATAATATGACTTTTGAATCATATAGATATCTAATATAGATCAATAGATCATAGGAATGGGTAGGAGGATAAGAGAGTGGTAGTTAGGTTTGTATATAATACATTGATTATACTGATTACTGCTTAGCGTATGTAAATAATTGACAAATTTTATAAGATGAGATTATATATTAAACATAAAAAGATAATTTTTTTTAAGTATAAATAAACAAAATGAATCTTATAAGAAAACAATACATAAATATATATAATAAATATTTTTGATGTTATGTCGACCATTTAATAATGACACTTACAAATCAATAGATCAATAGATCATCGATGGAGCTAAGAGGAAAGATGGGTAGTGATATGATTATATCACTGTAATGCAACTTTGATTTTAACTAGTTATGAGTTATATTATTTAAAAGTTTAATAATATATAATATAAACTATAATATAAAGTAATAAAATTTTTTAGTAAATAAATATATTTTTAAATAGAAATAACAAATAAACAATATAAATAAAAAGTTTTTGTAGTTATACGTAAATATAGCAATATAAGAACTGAAATCATTAGATCAATAAGTATCAGTGAGATCAATTATGATACTAATAGGATTCATAACGAATAGGGTATGAGTAAGGGTGGACTTAGGTAGGCAGTATTATGATTATCTGTATTTACTGATTATATCTATGCTTTAGTGAGTTATAGTAAAACATAACAATTTTAATAAAAAAAATATGACTAGAATCAATAAGGAGATCAAATATTCAATAGATCTATATAGATCAATTAAATCATGGAAGTGTAGTAATGGAGATGGCTGAGGAATAGGTAGTAATTGATATTAACATGATTTACTGATTTATACTGCTATTAGGGTAATGTAAAAATCAAATTTCCTCTTAAGTAATAACAACACATGATAAAGTGTATAAATTTATTAGTAAAAAAACCAAAATATCTTCTTCAACAGAAACAAATAACAATATATAAATTAAAAGATTTTGTTATATACTTATATACAAAATATAATGAGATCTATGAATACATATAGATTCAATATAGATCAATATATAGATCATATAGATCATAAAGATCATGGAAGGTTGGAGAGTTAGGCTGGATGGAGTTATTGATTATACTGATTTACTACTGAATTTACTGCTTTACACACTAGATTATTACTTAGATTACTGAGCATAATAACTAGATATACTGATTTACTGAGCTTTACTAGCTTTTAGGGTATGTAAAAACGCAATTTTTTACATTATAAAAAACCATAAAAAATGAAAAGAAATTTTAGTTAAACAAAATACTATTTTAAACAAATTTAATAAAGTACAAAAATAAAATAAAAGTTTTAATAATAATATATAATAGATTATTATTATTAAATAAATATATAAATGTTAAAATGTAAAGTCTAAAATCAGTACCATATATTGGTCTCCCATCACCACTTAGGAACCCATATATTATGATAACCAATATCAAAATTAGAATATACTTAACATTTTTAAGATAGAAAATATCCAAGAGTACATATATCGGCAATTTGACTTAAGATTCCTTGCTTTATTAGACCTCTCCAATACTCAGAAATTGAGACTTATCCACCCGATCTAAGGAACCTTACAATACATTAACACCCTATCAAGCGTCTAAAATATCATGACGACCTTACGAAATTCCAATAAGTCATGTCTGACTAATTGAACTTGAAATTCCCTGTTCAAACAGATGATTTCTTAACCATATATATTAGGGAATCCCCCAAAAAACTTCATATCATTATTACTTGTGATAGCTGATCAAAAATCTTCGATTTTACAAAATTTCAAGTTATGTACGGCTATTGACTATATTTCGAGTCCTTACTATTTTCAGAACTCAGAAAATAATCAGGAATTCCATTCTTGGAAAAAGAAAACCTACCACAATTTTGATCAAGAGCTTCAAAGCGATTTATAAAACGCTTATGAAATATACTATATATATACCTGAATATACAGCGGAGAGAGGATCAGCGTGCGGTTAAATATTACAACTGTCTGCACGCCGATATACTTGTTAAAGCTGATCTAGAACTGCGCTCGTCGCTCTCAACACTCTCCAGAATTCAAAAATCGCTGATCTGGCACAGAGAGGATAACAACACACGAGAGCGAGAGTTTCGGCTGTCAGACGAACAAGTCCACAAATAGTACCTGATGAAAACCTGAGAGAATATTCTTTACAAAAGGTGACAGTCTAACTGTTCTACACTCCGGCTGCATCTAAGAATCAAGCCCACGGTGATCTCACTAAAATTTCTCACTATATTTATTCAACTATCAGACTGGAGTTCTCTCGTCTCTCCTGTTGGCAATATATATACACATATTTACTATGGTCACTTAACAATAAACATATAAATATATCTGTGAGATAACCTCACATCATACATATATATATAATATTATATATATTATATATATTATATATATATATAATATATATAAACAACTCAAAAACTTATATATGTTGAAAATGTACACTAATATTAAGGAAGAGTAATTCGAATACAATCAGTCCTAAGATCGATATTAAGACTATACGACAACTATATTGATATTCCTCTTCTAATATGCTACTCATATGACTATATCAAGGGTCTCATCAGCTTCTGTATAGAGTAACTGCTCTACATATATCTAGGGGGATAAGGAGCTCATGGTTTACACCCGGCTTTTGGATAGGGTTAGTAAAGTCATATATAGAGACCATAAAGGATATATTAATTTATATACTTAGTTCCTGTATGCTTTTCATAGTTTCACTTTATGACCCTCTATATCTTAGACGGTCGACGTACATGTCGGTGCTTTAATCATCTATTCTATAGAGTGATACCGTAGCTGAGCCAAAGTTACTCAGAGGGAACTTTTCCACTTGTCGTACTATCACCATCCTATTTGCGACGCCCATATGAACCTACATGTATGGGTATCCGTGTCGGTATCACTATGAGTTTATTGAGATGATTATGGTATTATATATTAGCTATAACTTCTAATCTTATGTTTTATGACTTTGCAGGTGCTTTCTCTTCTTTACCTAGTACACAACCTTATTATAATAATTAATATAATATGTTATTTCACAAGATGTGTTTGAAATTCTACTTTCCATCTTCTGTGTATATATATATTAATTATATAATAATAATAATAATAATAATTAAATAATAAATAATATATAATAATAATTATATAATAAATTAAAATTAATAATAATAATATATATAATTAATATAATAATAATATAATTAATAATTAATTCATAAAATAAAATTATAATAATAATAATTTATATATTATAATAATAATAATTAATAATAATAATAATAATATATATAATAGTAATACAGGCCGATATATAGATAACAATATAGACTTAAGGGCAATCAATATATATTATATTATTATCCCTACTTTACTCTATCTAGTTACAACATGACTACTATATATACCTATATAGTTACATATATATTAACTTAAATGTCATCTTTATTATACTCTGTTATTTATATATATTAATTTATTTTATTTATTATTTATATTTAATTATATATTATATATTTATTTATTTATTTATTATTTATTTATTATATTTAAAACATATTTAATAAAAAAAAAAAAAACACTTTTCCTTTACGATCCACTGGACTAACGAGACGATGAGGAAAAATATACACGCAGACTCAGTAACGAATAAATTATATATATCGAGATAATCTCAGAGTAGATACAATTCTGTAAAACTACTATATCGTATAGTAGTTAGGGAGTAGTAACAAATTATATATATATTATATCTATATCGTCCCTATGCCTGATTAAGTCTGTCATCTATCGCATGTATCTATTCTTTAACCAAAAGGGAAATAAATATTAATATTCTAATTATCCCAAAAATTGACCTTTTATTTATACGCATATATTATTGATATTTAAATAGCGTTTGTTTTTCAGTGATGAATTATTATCTTGATGTTATTATTCGTTAGATATAATTATTATTTATTTTTCACATATATAAAGATAATATAATAATAATAATAAATAAAAATAATAATAATAAATAATATAATAATTAAATAATTAAATAATAATTATAAATATTATATTATATTAATAATTATATTAATAATATAATAATAATAATATATTAATAATAATTATATAATTAATAACATATAACAACAAATAATAAAGAGAAAAATTATAAAATATTTCAATATTTATCAATACAACTATTTATTTTAATTACTGAATAATGCTCCATTCACAAAAAATATTATCTATATAATATTTATTACTCTAAAATCCAATAAAAAAATAATGCTTGTCCATAGTTTCTATAATAATATAGAGTAAGTCACTTATTTCTAGGCTAATTATAAAAACCAGCGGCAATGTGATGTTATAAGGAGGAGAAAAATTTTAAATCATCGATAATACCATAAGTCTGAGAAAACACTATATATTATTTATTAGCTACTGTAGGGAGATATATATATATAAGAGTATCTCTATTCTGTTGTCTACTTGAATATATGATCGATTGAAATAGTATATAATAAATATACTAAGGAAAAATCTGAATTATTATATATAAAAATCAATAAGAGCTTCTTAGATGTTTTATTTCATTTAGATTCCATCACATATATATATATATATAATTATAATATACATGTGTGCATGAGTTATTTTAAAGCTTCGTGACAAATGTAGAGGCGAAGATTGACTAAAATCTAGTCCTTTATTGTAGTCACGTAATAAATTTTGTTTATAAAACGTATACTAGCTTATTTTAAGTGAAGCGAAGCACTGATCAGACAACCATATCAGTCACGTAGACACTGCGCAATGCATATTCGCATATAATATAAAGAGATCAGAGTTAAACACATGTTATTTCTTGCTTCGATATAAATAGGCGGTAACGTAATTATTATATTTCAATATGAAGTTGTATGCGGGTATGAAAATGAGATATTCATCTATTTATGTTATTTGTTAGCGTAATAACGATCTCGCACTAAGCGATTTTAAAAATATGCGTTGAATCTATTATATATATTAATATATATATAGTTTCTTTCATTTTAAGATGGTATATAAATTTCATTAGATCACAAGAAAACGTATTATAAAAATGGAGAACTATGAGCACTAGTTCTTTTGAGTATATTCGAAAAGGAGTAGCGATGAAGGTTCGAGTGAGATATTACTAACAAATAGTTTCTGAGTAACATATAAATCCAAAATTAATTGAATGAGAGAAAGTATCTGTATCGATAATTTTACGCCTGAGTACCATCTTTTTGTTGAAGAAGTCATTTCTAAGACTCCAGAAACTGATATAATTTTTCCTTTATTTCTCCATTATGATTGTTTTTCACTTTGCTTATCATGATAGGTAGCTGATATGAAAGTTCTGGGATGTATTTTTATCTCCGGGTTATTCACCTACAATTATAAAGGTATTAACTTGCACTAAAAATGGAGCTCTGGTCTTTATTCTATAGTTGTCACGAGTCATGCGAGAGTCTTATATAGGGATAATCGAGCAACCTGCGGAGTACTCAATCACAGCAGATAAACGAGTACTTGTTTGTACAATGAATCGCGGTTTTCCGGACTGACAAACGCGGCAATACTTCCCTTGGTGAAAAAGTCATGCAATGGCATATGACTGGCGCCACGACTCTACTCGATGATGTCGTAAAAGTCATCGCTCTGCGCTCTCATTCCGTTTCAAACAAACATTTTGGTGCATTGTAGGGGCCAAAATATAGTGTGGCTATACCCGATGTTTACCTCCTTTAATTTGGGCGGGTTTTCGTTCTTGCGACGTAATGTGGATAAATATCGAAGAATGCTGAACATCTCCGAGGGGATCATTTTAGTAATTCGAGAAAGTAAACTGCACCACTAGCAGATTGATAGGTATTGATAAAAATTACTGCTGTACTACTCTCGTCTGCAGCTACCCATAATTCATACCTATTCAACTATGCTACTGCGACTTCCTTATGATGTGCTATTCTGCAGCTTACTGCGAGTAGAGTATGTCTGAGGAAAGCCATGATATGTACTCTGACAGTTATGTGAGCACTCTTATCGCATCTTGTAGTGAGAACGATCTTGTACATAGTTGGGGTATATACTATTATTTCACTTCCGAGATCTTTATCGCGCGCTATTTAAACCATAGTCTTGCCCAAATCGTCCTATATGTAGCATTATCTCTGAGTCATCCGAACGATTCAAATAGTAATTTTTACTCTTCACACGGCTTCACATATTTAAAATGTGAGCACACATATCTATAACCTACTCCCTATCACCATATTTATATATATATATATTCCGTTATTATTTCTATATATAGTCAGTTTTCATATAATTAAATTATTGAGTCCTTATTTGTATATTTTTTTCACCCACGGCTCACTTAGAAATAACTCAAATATTTACCTTAGTAACTCCTATGTATGTTTAATCTAACTTTTTGATTTCTACAGCCCTCATACTCTACATCTACACATTTATATCATCAGAATTTTATGTGTCCACATTTTAGTAGGGTTACATTACACTACTTAACTATCACGATTAATACTAAATATATCCTTCGATTCTGTCATTATCACCTTCTATTATATATTATAAGGAGCATACATTATATTGAGCTTCTCCACTACATTCACGAGAACGGTACATGGACTAATTAAAATATATAAAAGATATAATATGAAGTAAAATAATAAATTATTGGTAGAGCATATCACTGAGTACTAATACCTGTATATAAGCAGATGATAGCGGCTTATTAGATTAAATCAGAAGAGGGACTAGATCACTAGTAACAGGAATGTGATGACCAGATGGAACATACACCAAATGAGATAGAATAGATAATGAATATAATGATAATCAGGAAAAAGTATATAAGAAGTAATGAACAATAGCCTGATGAAAGTAAGAAAATAAATAATATATAATTGAGTTGGAGAGGAGAATTAGAGATATTATGAGCGATATAGGTGAGATATTAAATTTTAAATATGAGTATTATTAGGGGTGTGATATATATTGGAAGTGTAAAGGTAGGATAAATGAAAGGAAGAGCTAATATGTAGATGAATTAATGAATAGTATCGCAAAAAAAAAATCACGTATGGTAACTCCTATACCGATAAATAGAGATGGAGAGGAAAAATCAATACCCAAACAGAAATTAAATGATAATATATATATAGGACCAAATGCATGAGACCTTTGCTGACTTATCATGGTCTACCTAGAATGTTGGAGCTACTAGTATACTACGATGAGGCATGAGAAGATAGGAGTATTGGAGGCGGTAGATATGAGTATTATGATGAGGAAAAGTGATTAGTAGGGAGTGCACTCAGGGACACAGAAGTAATTACAGAAGAAGTGAGTAATTAGACGAGACGTTTATAGGATCGAGAATCATTATTGAAACATAAGTATCCTAACATATCAGATAATACAAGCTGAGAAATGGATACGGATATGTTATTTAAGAGGATGGATGATGGGAGTGAGAGTGGGACCGAGAAGAATGATTAAGGATATATATGATGACCCTGACAGAGCCGAAAGAGTACGGACCGTGCATGAACCAGAGAGAAGATTGAATTGGAGAAGTATGAGTAGCGGACGCGCCATGCGCTTATATACGTGAGCAGAAACGAATCTACTGTTACGAGAATAGAGCGAGAGAGTGAGAAGAGACATATATTGCTGCCAACACGATTTCCATCTAGAAAACAACTTGGAGGAGTGTTTTCCACTGTATTTGTGTAGTACATCTCTATCTGAAAGAGATTCCTCGTCTAAGCATTGCTGACAATTTCAATGCATTTCTCCTTTGCGTAATCAGTTACAAGCTTTTGATGTTAATAATTAATACTAAATGATAGATATATATAAATTATTCCTAAAAGAATATCAATAATAATAATAATATAATAACTAAATAAAATATAAATAATTAATAAATAATATATATAAATACATAATAATAATATAAATAATAACAATGAGTAAATACTAATAATAAGGTAATAAGCATAATAATGATAAATAAATATAATAATTAATAACATAATAAAATAATAAATAATATATAAAATAATAAGAAAAGAAAAAGAAAAAGAAAAAAAAGTAAAAGAAAAGGGAAAATTAAGAGAATTAGAGAAGTAGAAAGTTAATATCTTACCTACGATGAAGAAAGATGAGTAAATAAAACTCGCTTTCATAAGAGAAAGTTTTGATACATGAGGAAACGTAGAGCCATGACAAAAGATTAAAGAAGATATAGAAAAGAGAAAAGAACATAAAAGAAAAAAGAAAAAGAGAAATAATGAAGAAAAAGATAGAAATAAAGATAGGTTTACGATATAAAAGAAAAAGAAAAAGAAAAAAGAAAGAAGAAGAAGAAGAAGAAGAAGAAGAAGAAGAAGAAGAAGAAGAAGAAGAAGAAGAAGAAGAAGAAGAAGAAGAAGAAGAAGAAGAAGAAGAGAAAGAAGAAGAAGATGGTGGATGAAGATTGAAGATGAAAGAATAAACAGATGAATAAAGAAGAACGAAGAAGAAGAGAAGAAGAAAGAAGAAGAAGATAAAAAGAAAGAAGAAAGAAGAAAGAAGAAAAATGAAAAAGAAAAAAAAAAAGAAAAAAGAAAAAGAAAAAGAAAAAAGAAAAAAAAGAAAAAAAAAGAAAAAGAAAAAGATAAATAAAGAAAAAGAAAAGAAAAGAAAAGAAAAGATGAAAAAGAAAAAGAGAAAATTCCTAAGGAAATATTGTAACCAAATCTAATAGAATAAGATAAATCAGGTATAAAAAAAGAATAAAAGAGAAAAAGAAAAAAAGATAAAAATAAAAGAAGAAGAAAAAATAGTAAAAAAAGAAAAAGAAAGAAAAAGAAATAGAAAAAGAAAAAGAAAATAGAAAAAATAGAAAAAAGAAAAAGAAAAAGAAAAAGTAAAATAAGAAAAAGAAAAAAGAAAAAGAAAGAAAAAAATAGAAAAGAAAGTATAAAGAGAGCAGAGAAAAAAATATAAATAAATATAGAAGTAAGAAAAAAGAAAAAGAAATATAGAAAATAAGAAAAACAAAAAGAAAAAGAAAAAGAAAAAGAAATAGAAATGCGAAAAAGAAATTAGAAAAGAACAGGATTTTTGGGAGAAAACGAATATGACGCGATGCCGAGAAGCGACGAAAATAGCGGAGCCACACACAAATATACGAAGGAGAATACGTAGGAACAGACAAAAGGCACATAGGGACAAACTTGTTTATTAGCAAGAGATATAGGAGAAAGCACATAAGAAGACAGAAAGGAGAGAAAAAGAGACCCAAAGTACAAAGAAGAGACGCATATATAAGAAAATAACAATAATAGCAACGACAAAAAGAGCAAACAGAAAAAAAAGCAAGTTAAAACATAATATACAAACAGACAATGATGAAAGTATATAGAAAACTAATACAAAAGCGCAGAGCAAGAAAAAGAAAAGAAAACTTGAGAGATTATCAAGCATAGAAAGAACCAGTCGAGAAAAAGAACAGAATGATATATTATAATAGAAAAAGAATAATAAGAAAACAGAAAAAAGATAAAAAAGAGAATATAAAAGAAAATAAATAAAATAAAAGAAAAAGAAAAAGAAAAAATATGTAAAAAACATAAGTACCATTAGTAAGGAATGAAGAACAATGAAAGTAGAAGAAGAATAGAATGAAAAAAAGAATAGAAGATAGAAGATAGAAGAAGAAGATAATGAAGAAAGTAAGAAGTAAGAAGAAGAAGAAGAAGAATAAATGACAGTACAGATAGACTGGGTAATATTTAAATATTTAGTTAATAATTAATATTTAAAAAATAATAATATATAAATTATAAACTAATAAATAATAATAATATATATAATAGATAATTTAAATAATAATAATAAAAAAAATTCTATATAACCTATTTTCAATTCAAATTTTATACCATAAATATTTTCCTACACAATTAAATAATAAATAATAATAAAAATAAATTGATATAAGGCAACTATGGCTACATGAGAGATAAATATTTATAATATAAGGCCTTCCTCTATTGGTAAAATAATAATCCATATTAATAAGTGAAGTAATGGAAATAATCCATTAGAGAACCACTACACAAAGATAATAAGACAATATGGAGATAGGATAAATGGAAAATGAAGGAGCCGAGTTGATAGATATTAAATTTAGCTTACATAATAGATGTTATATTATATAACATTAATTATCACAAAAATTAATAAATGTGATTTATAATTATCTATAATATCCTTAATTAAAAATAAGCTAATGACTTATTTAATAATCTAATAATTATAATAATAATAATATAAATAATTATATAATAATAATAATAATAATAATATCCCTTTTATATCTTGTTTATACACGTCTATTAAATGTTAGAATAATTTATAAACTAGAGGAGATCGAGGGAAGGAAATGGTTGCAAGCATGAGAGTGGTCCGATGCCATTCAGAGGCAAGTTTTCTTTATCCTTTGGCAATCGATTAGGTACCGAAGGTACTGTGCATTTATTGAAATCTGAAATCTAGAGATGCTTCTTGTCTTCGCCTTCCCCATTAAGTTCTTGTCTGTCTGGATGAGATTTCTCGGTGGGATCATAGCAATCTTATGAAATTCAACTCTGTAGAAACTCAACTTCTTGACACCTACCTACCTCTCAGAAACACCTTCAACTTCCTTGGATTTTCATCTTCTATCATACAGGCACCAATTACATAAATTTCATTTGAAACGCTTAATGTATTTATATGTGGGTTCACAGACATATAACGGTATTTACGGTACTTGGGTATTGATATTTTATTATACTTGAAATTTATTTTCAATTATTTTTTTTTTTTATTTATAACTCACTCATAATTATCTCTACTCATGTTACTTCATTGCATCTTGGCTCTGCATACCAGAAACCTCTTACGACGCATGTTTTAATATTTTTAAAAAAAAAGAGTTGTGATACAAATCCTGTCACCGGTAATATATATGGAATGGTATTAAACGCGCAGCTCACTTCTATTTCTTACTCTGTTATAAATAATAAGTGTCCTTCGACACTCCATCACACAACTACTGTATACTTTTTTGATCCTTTATTTTTATCCGAGTGGTGGTTTCCTTTCTTTTTTCTTCTATAACATTAGCTATTCGTATTTTGTTTCCCTTCTTTGATCAATTTCTTCCACATACATTTGGAATATCCTTTTCGGCTTCATCCATTTCAACAATTGATAGTTTTTCGTCATCGGGTTGTATTTCAGCAGGCAGTTATTGAAACAAATATTTTGTTCTTCTTCTCACTTTAACATCTTATATGGCGATTTCTTTTTTCAACCATTATGCTACAGAAAGGAGGTCTGTATATTTCTAATTATAGTTGTTCTTTAGTTTGCAAGTTCGAGAATTGTTCAAGTCTTTCGATGTATTAAAATTAATGAATATATAGTCTATCAAATTTATTGTTGTTTTTTAATTTATACTGTCATTACCAATAATATTACTTCATTAGTTTTAATTGCATAATAACGTCTTGTTGTGTATATAAAATACAATTTAATAACTCACTTACTGATAATAATCTTATACGCTTTTATATATCTCTTTACGAAATTTATCAACATATATCACGAATTTATATGAAACGTCTGGTTAATCTCAAGTTACGATTCTAATGATATATTACCTCCTAAAATTCTAACATTTGAAACTATTTGGTAATCTTAAAATTGAGTTTTAAACGGTACTTTCAGCATGTTGAAAAAATATAATGCTTTATCTAACTCTTGAAGATGCCGAATTGTCCAAGCCAACGCCTATCCCTTTTTCTTTAATTATTATCTCTCTCTTTCCCCTACCCCCACTTGTTACTATTCATATCACGTCTCTTTCCTCTTCCCATATTCTATTATTATTGTTACTCCTTTTTCACCTTGAGTTTTTTTCTTTAACCGTGTATTTTTTCCACAATTATTTGAATAAAAATAATGTAGTATTTTCATTGTGATGAGGAATATAATGCTCATTCTATATCAAAAAGCACATGAAAGAAGTAGAATTTTATTTGATAGTTATCTTATTAGAGTATAATTATGAATTTGTGACGTTTTTTTTTATAATATGTAAATTTTTTCAATATTTGTTTTAATTTAATTATAATATACGCAATTTCTTCATTAATGATAGTTTGATAAATAATAACTCACCATGATTTTAAGTGTAAATCCAAATTTCATTAAATAAAACTCTAAACTCGTTACTTCTATACTCTGCTCATTTATGCCTTTAAATTTTCACATTAACAAATTTACTATAGAACTCTTTAAAAGTATCCGGAATCTGTTATTTTCTACCTAAATCTTTTCAACTATTTTTGAATATTATATATTATTTCGTCTTGTTAATCTTAAATTGAGTTTTTATAATGGGTATATTAAGTATTTTATTATTTCTTAGCATTATTTAGTAAATAATAACCATATATTAGTCAGTTTCATATCAATTTTGAATATAACTAGTACAATATTTAATCACTAATAAGTCACTAGATAAAAAGTTGCATCCCATACTTTCTTTAATTTAAAATAGTATTTTTGGTGTGTTCTAATGTTACTCCAAAAATTGACGTTATTTTTTAAATTAAGTGATCATTTCAACATAATTTGGTTTTTTTCATAATAATACCTGAAACCTATTATTCATATTAGTTGTATGATAATTTTTTAATCACTATTTGTATTTAATAATGATAATAATAATACAATTTAACTTCCTTACAATTGTCTGGTATAAGTCGTAGAAATGTATTATATTTTAACTGATAATTATAATGTAATCTATATTATTTAAATATTTTATATACGTTTTCTAACTCATTAACCGAATTTTTATGATAAACTCTTAAAAACGTATTCTTCTTAGTCTACGATTTTTATTTCTCCTTCTTAAATTTCAACTTTATTCCTTCTCATGGAAATTATTTTTATTGGCTAAAATCTTATAATTAGAATGCCTACGGGAAGTGTTATTTCTCCAGTGGTGCTATTTCATCGGCCCCGCTATCTTTCTGGTAAAAAATACCATCTTGTTTTTTTTTCAACACTTTTCTTTTATTCTATATTCAGGATAGAATCCTTGAATCTTTCATATTACACACGCCTCGTTGAAATCAATGTGATGTTGGTTGATCAAGCCTCTTTGTATCTTTCATTGCAGTCCCGTTTTGTAGAGTGTCTTATTAATTTGTCACGCCTCCTTTCTTCGTTAATTAATATGTAACTATTCGTCACCTCCGCCATGATTTCAATCTGGGACTCGTCTGCCCCGTTTTCCTTCTCGACAGGCATTACGGGTTTTTAGTTACCAACCCAGGAGTACAATTTCCCTTCTATTCGGATCTTAGTTTCGGGGGTTTTTGATATTCCAAACGCCGCTCTTGTTTTAATAAAAAATTTACTCTGCATTAAAATTTACGCTTTTTCTCTCACTTGGTTCTCAATTATGGTTCAACATTACAAATTTTAGTTGGTCAGAAACTGTCTTAAAGAGTAACGATTTTCCTAAATTCTTCAAACCATTGCTGTGTATCTTGAATTATTGTGGTTATTCTTTAAAACTCCTCCTTTGAGAGTTTTTAAACATTGTACATATATCGCGCAGTATTGTTCAGAGTGTTGCTAGGTTGTTCGTAGACAGTGTAAAATCAATAGCTGATTTGCCATTAAAATGCAATGTTCAAAAGTGAGAAAAAAGAGATTTATTAATTGTTTTAGGTGTCTTAAATTGACGTCTTTTTAATGATAATTTCAAATATTTGTTTTTATATTAGGCGGGTATAATTTTCGAGTGTGAGGTTGCTTTGGTTGTGAAAGCGCGTTTTTGTTGGTAAGTGAAAAAATGGTTTAACTGTCTAGAGAAAGTGTGGAGATTACGGGTTTATTTTGCTTACGAATTTTCCACATTCACAACAGTTTAGAATCTCTTTAAAAGACGCATTCTTTCCAATAAACTTTCAACATTTGAAATTGATTTGGTAAATGCTTTAAAATGGAGTTATTTAACGGCTCATTTTCAGAGCATTTGAAAAATATAATGTGTTTCATTGAACATGCTATTTCAAAAAGCAGAAAGTGAATTTATTTTAGTAGTTTAGATATTCATAAAATGACGTTTTTTTAAATGAAATTTTCAATATTTGTTTTTAATATACCCAATATTTCAATTAGCTGTTGACGAAACCTTGTTTTAATAAAAAATTTTAACTTCTACAATAATTACGCTTTTCTTCAATTTTCACATACAAATTTAGACACACTCTAAAAAGCTCGATCTTTCCTAAATTTCATACCATTTGGAGAGATTATTTGTAAAATCTTAAAAATTGGAGTTTTAAGCGGTAGTTTTCATCAACGCATTTGAAAAAATGAATGTGTTTCATTGCAATGCCATTTC
The DNA here is from genome assembly GCA_015478945.1 of Trachelipus rathkii. Classification (NCBI taxonomy): domain Eukaryota; kingdom Metazoa; phylum Arthropoda; class Malacostraca; order Isopoda; family Trachelipodidae; genus Trachelipus; species Trachelipus rathkii. The sequence continues at coordinate 15,399 of JABUQX010041751.1, forward strand.
AAAAAGCAGAAAGAGAGAATTATATTAATGTTTTAGGCTGTCTTAAATTGAGGTTTTTAAGGAAATTTCTCCAATATCTTATTTTTATAACGAGAATATTGTCATTAGTATTGTAAAAAAAAAACCTCCGTTTTTTGAATAAAATAAATTTTTAACTGCTAAATATATTTACACACCATTTTAATGTTTAAATTTTTCAACAATTAAAATTCCGAATCTTAAAAGTACGATTTTCCCTAAACTCAACCTTTGAAATTATTTGGTAATTCTTAAAATTGAGTTTTTTAACGGTATTTTCAAGCATTTTGAAAAAAATAATGTGTTCCCCATTGGAAAATGCCCAAATTTCCAAGGCAGCCTTGTTATTTTCGCTTGCCCCCTCCTTTTCATTACGCCTTTTTCCCTTGAAATTTTCACCATTTACGAAAATCTTAGAACTCTTAAAAGTACGGATTTCCTAAATTTTCAACATTTGAAATTATTGTGGTAAACAATTTTTCAGGTTTTTTAAACCGGGATTCAAGCAATTTGAAAAATATGTGCTTCATTGAAATTGCTATTTCAACAAAGCGAAAAGTGAATTTCATTAGTATGTTTTTAGGTCGTCTAATTGACGTTCCCGTTATTCGTCCCTGCTTATTCTGTTTTTAAACTACAAATATCATGTATACAAGTCTATGTAAAAATTATGGCTTTTTATTAATGCGTCATGAGAAATGATTTATGTTCTTTTTCATGATTTCTTGTGGTTGAATTATTTTTTTAAATTTAATATATTTATCCATGCCGCGCCGTCTCCTACCGTCATGCCACGTCTTCGTCTGCTTCCGTTCTTGTCTTATTGATTTTTAATTAAATATAATTATATAAAAAGAAATTATTGAAATTTAAATGGCTTTCAGCGTATTCCAGATTTGAAAAATAGTGTTCTCCATTGAAAATGTCTGATTTTCAAAAAGCAGAAAGTGAATTTATAAAATTATAAAAAGTTTAAATTGGAGTTTTTAATGAAATTTCAAATATTCTTTCTATATACCAAATATTCATTAGTTGTGAAAACTGTTTTTAGTAAAAAAATTTTAATATAACTTCTAAAGGATTACGCTTCTTTGCTTAAACTTTCACAGTTTAACAAATTAGAATCTTAAAAGTAACGATTTTTCGCTAATTCAAACATTGGAAATTAATTTCTGGCAATCTTAAAATTGAGAGTTTTTAACGGTATTTTCGCATTTGAAAAAATAATGTGTTTAGTTGAAATGCAATTTCAAAAAAGCAGAAAGTGAATTTATGTGAATAGTTTAGGTTGTCTTCAATACTAAATGACGTTTTTTTTAAGTGAAAATTTCAACTTTTGTTGTTATATACAGCAACAATATTTCATTAATGTTGTGAAAACCTGTTTTAAATAAAAAAAAATTTAAACTTCTAGAATTAATTACAGCTTTTCTTAAATTTTCACAATACGAATTTAGAAGTCTGTAAAAGGTACGATTTTTCCACCTAAATGTTCAACATTGTGAAATTATTTGTAGAACTCTTAAAATTGAGTTTTTAAAAACCGGTATTGCATGTGATTCATTTTTGCTTCGTCCCCCTTGTTTTTGTTATCTTCTCCCCAACGGTTTTTACCGGATTTTGCATTGACCACATAATGCTGTTTCATGACAATGATTTCAAAAAAGCAGAAAACGAGAATTTATAATATTGTTTTACCCCACAATTGACGCTTTTAAATGAAATTTCAATATTTGTTTTTTATATACCAAATATTCTATTAGCAACAGAAAAACCTGTTTAAAAATAAAATTTTAACTTAAAATCGGTTTTTCCCGGAATTGAACCCAATTACAATAGAATCTAAAGTACAAATTATACTGAATCAAAGACATTTAAATATTGGTAAGATTAAAATTGGAGTTTAAACGGGTATTTCAGATTGAAAAAAATTAATTGTTTCATTTGAAATGCTATTTCAAACTAACAGAAAATGAATTTTATAATAGTTATTAGGTGTCTTAAATTGACCGTTTTTAATAATATGAAATTTAATATTGTTTTTTATACCAAATATTCATTAGTGTGTGAACGTTTGTAGTAAAAAAAATTTTAACTTCTAAAATTACGCTTTTTGCTTAAATTTTCACTTACAAATTTAGAACTCGTTAAAGTACGATTTTGTTTCTGAGAATTTCAACATATTGCATAATTTGTAGAGATCAATTACAATGCACTTTGGAACTCTTATGAAAATATAATGTTTTTCATTGAAATGCTATTTCAGAAAAGCAAAAGAGTGAATTTATTAATAGTTTTAGGGTCGTTAAATTAACTGTTGTTTTAATGAAATTTCATATTGTTTTCTTGATATACCAAAGATATTTCATTAGTTTTGAAACCTTTGGACCCTTCCCTTCCGGCCTTTTGGCTTTTTCTCATTTTCCCTCTTAGTCTTCCCAACTAGATTTCCCTTTTAACATTTGAATTATTTCAAATCTAAATGAGTTTTAACGGTCATTTTTAGCATTTGAAAAAAAATAATGTGTTTTCATTGAAATGCAAGAAACAAAGCAGAAATAGTGAATTTAGTTAATATTTTAGGTGTCTTAAAATGACGATTTTTGTAATGAAATTTTCAATATTTGTTTTTATATACCAAATATTTCATTAGTTGTGAAACCTGTTCATGTTGATAAAAAATTTCAACTCTAAAAAGATATATTATTTACAGTTAAATTTTCACATTACGAATTTGAACTCTTAAAAGTACGTTTTTCCTAAATTGGTCAACATTTGAAACTTATTTTGGTAAATCTTCAAAATTGAGTTTAACGGTCATTTTTCCGCATTTGAAAAAATAATGTGTTTCATTTAAAATGCAATTTCATAAAGCTGAAAAGTGAATTTATTAATTAGTTTTGTAATGTCTTAAATTGACCGTTTAAATGGAAATTTTCAGATATTGTCTTTTACATACCAGATATATTTCATTATAGTGTTTGAAAACCTGTTTTAATAAAAAAAATTATAAACTTTCACAAAACTACGCTTTTTCTTAAATTTTTCACATTACAAATTTACGACTCTCTTAAAAGTACCGATTTTTCCTAACAATTTCAAACATTTGAGAATTATTTGGTTAATGCCTTAAAATATTGAGCTTTTTAACGGGTTATTTCAAGAATTTGGGGAAAAAATAATGTGTTCTTGAAATGACTATTGTCAAGAAAAGCAGCAAAAAGTGAAGTTTCTAAATTGTTTAGGTGTCTAAATTGACGGGTTTTTTAAATGAATTTCAATATTGTTTTTATATACCAGAGATATTCATCTAGTTTGTGAAAACCTGTCTTTCACTAAAAAATTTAACTTCTAAAAATTACCGCGCTTTTTTTCCTTAAAATTTCTCAACATACGAAATTTAGAACTCTTAAAAGTACGCTTTTTCTCTCAAATTTCAACATGTTGAAATTAATTTGTTTAATCTTAACAATTCGATTGTTTGCACAATCGTAGTTTTGTCAGCAATTTGAAAAATAATTTTTTTCTTGGAAACTGAAGATGATATTAAATGGATCAAAGCTGATATTAAAGGAAGCATCATTGCTCTAGAATTGATCATTTTAAATGAAAATTTCAATATTTTGTTTTAATTTTTCAAATATTTTTCATTAGTTGTGAAACACCGTGTTTTAAAGATATAAGAATTTTAACCTTCTAAAATTACTGCTTTTTCTTCAAATTTCACATACAGAATTAGAACTCTTAAAAGTACGATTTTTTCCTAATTTCAACATTTGAGACATCTATTTGGTAAATTCGTTAAATTGGAAGTTTTAACGGTATGTTTCCCAGCATTTTGGAAAAATAATGTGTTTCATTGAAAATGCAATTTCAGAAAAGCAGAAAAGTGAAAATTTAATTAAATTTGTTTTAGGGTTTTATTAAAATTGTCCATTCTAGGTATGAAATTTTTCAATATTTATTTCTTATTATAATCCAAATATTCCATTAGTTGTAAAACTGTTTTAATAAAAAAATCTTTAACCTTCGTGAAATACGGCTTTTGCTTATAATTTTCCCATTTACAGAAATCTTAGAAGCCTCTTAAGAAGTACCGATTTTTGCCTAAATTTCCAACAAATTCTGACAATTATTTGGTGAATTCTTAAAAATTGAGTTTTTAACGGTATTTTTCAAGCAATTTGAAAAAGAATAATGGTTGTTTCATTGAAATGCAATCGAAAAGGCAGAAAAGAGAATTTACTTATTTGTTTTTAGCATTATAAATGAGTTT